>CAWUFW010027232.1:0-28100 GCA_963921515.1 Calotriton arnoldi | reverse complement strand
CACCACCACTACCACCCTTAGCCAGGGGGGCAGGATGCCCACCACTACTACCACCCTCACCCAGGGGGGCAGGATGCCCACCACTACTACCACCCTTAGCCAGGGGGCTGGATGCCCACCACTACTACCACCCTTAGCCAGGGGCAGGATGCCCACCACTACTACCACCCTCACCCAGGGGGGCAGGATGCCCACCACTACTACCACCCTTAGCCAGGGGGGCTGGATGCCCACCACTACTACCACCCTTAGCCAGGGGGCAGGATGCCTACCACTACTACCACCCTCACCCAGGGGGGCAGGATGCCCACCACTACTACCACCCTTAGCCAGGGTGGCAGGATGCCTACCACTACTACCACCCTTAGCCAGGGGGCAGGATGCCTACCACTACTACCACCCTTAGCCAGGGGTGGCAGGATGCCCACCACTACTACCACCCTTAGCCAGGGTGGCAGGATGCCTACCACTACTACCACCCTTAGCCAGGGGGGCAGGATGCCTACCACTACTACCACCCTTAGCCAGGGGGCAGGATGCCTACCACTACTACCACCCTTAGCCAGGGGGCAGGATGCCTACCACTACTACCACCCTTAGCCAGGGGGCAGGATGCCCACCACTACTACCACCCTCACCCAGGGGGCAGGATGCCCACCACTACTACCACCCTCAGCCAGGGGGCAGGATGCCCACCACTACTACCACCCTTAGCCAGGGGGCAGGATGCCCACCACTACTACCACCCTCACCCAGGGGGCAGGATGCCCACCACTACTACCACCCTCACCCAGGGGGGCAGGATGCCCACCACTACTACCACCCTTAGCCAGGGGGGCAGGATGCCCACCACTACTACCACCCTCACCCAGGGGGGCAGGATGCCCACCACTACTACCACCCTTAGCCAGGGGGGCTGGATGCCTACCACTACTACCACCCTTAGCCAGGGGGCAGGATGCCCACCACTACTACCACCCTCACCCCGGGGGGGCAGGATGCCCACCACTACTACCACCCTTAGCCAGGGGGGCAGGATGCCCACCACTACTACCACCCTTAGCCAGGGGGGCTGGATGCCTACCACTACTACCACCCTTAGCCAGGGGGCAGGATGCCCACCACTACTACCACCCTCAGCCCAGGGGGCAGGATGCCCACCACTACTACCACCCTTAGCCAGGGGGCTGGATGCCTACCACTACTACCACCCTTAGCCAGGGGGCAGGATGCCTACCACTACTACCACCCTCACCCAGGGGGGCAGGATGCCCACCACTACTACCACCCTTAGCCAGGGGGCAGGAAGCCTACCACTACTACCACCCTTAGCCAGGGGGCTGGATGCCTACCACTACTACCACCCCCACTCATAGGATGGACAATGCATGACACAACAAGCACACCACAACCTAGGGAATGCAAGATTAAGACATCCCCCCACCACCATGACAAGCGTGTGAGCAGGCTGTGTCAAATGCCTACAACACCGAACATGACATTGAACATACAATGTGACCCCCTAGCACATGTGCCACACATATATGTGTGTGGCACCCACAATGCAAGCAGCCCATGACCATTGTGGCAATGGGGCCTAAACCCCCATCATCACAGTGACCAAAAGGCAAGTGTGGGGTCCATAGCTGAAGCACATTTTGACCATTGTGGCAATGGGGTCTAAACCCCATCATCACAGTGACCAAAAGGCAAGTGTGGGGTCCATAGCTGAAGCACATTTTGACCATTGTGGCAATGGGGTCTAAACCCCCATCATCACAGTGACCAAAAGGCAAGTGTGGGGTCCATAGCTGAAGCACATTTTGACCATTGTGGCAATGGGGTCTACACCCTCATCATCACAGTGACCAAAAGGTAATTGTTAACAAAGAAAGAGCTGCAACTGCCAAACTGCATGGATCATTCCTGGTCACAGAACCAAAAACTCATCTGTGGCAAAGTAGTGTATGTGTCCCATTGCAACATAAATTGGGGGAGCCAAATACTGCAGTGCAAATGAAACATTCCTTTGGCCATGTGCAGACAAACAACACCCATGGGGGCTGAGACCGTCAACAGTCATCAATGACACAATGACAGAAGTGACCATCAGAATGCAGAACCACATATTTGCACCAATGGGCACACAAATGCAGATACCCTGTGGAGACAGCAGATGTGAGGTGAACAGATACCATACCATGGCAGCAATGGGACACACAAACCATGATCACTGTGCTGACCGATGACCTAGGAGTCCCAGGGACAGCAGGGGAAACACACCAAACAACATACAGCCAATGGCACACCCAAGATATGCCAATGCAGTGGTGCAGATGCACAAACACAAACAGGCAGACCAACACTGTCATCATACACAGCAGGTGAGGGGTGGGGGTGCCAGTGTCCCCAGGCAACAACACAACACATGAGGAGAGCTGAATACCAATCATACAGATGTGCATACACTGCCACACTAAGCTAACTCATGGATCCAAATCCCCTATGTGGGCAAGCAGGCATTGACAGGTGAGAGGAGCACAAAACACACATGTCACACAGGCACGTAGGAACAACAACTGACACAGCAAGTCACAGACACACCACAGCACCACCCCCAGGGCCCCCACAATGTGGTGACCCTGGGCTGAAGAAAAATACCACTGTGATGACAAAGCTAAATGTCGTTCACACTGTGAACCACAGTCAGGTGTCCTGAGCAACTAACTACCATCACACCTACACAAGCACAAATCAATCAGCATGGCCAGTAAGCCAAGGCCAACATGGAGGCAGGGGACTAGCCGGGCAACAACTCTCATCTGCACACACTCAAGACCACACCCCTCGACCTCCAACAATGTGCAGCAGTGAAGTACACATGCACTGGTGACATTGCACATGCACCCATGACTATTCCAGGGTGGTGGGTGGGAACCAAGGTGTAGAAACACATCACACATGGACACTCAACAAGACTCCTGAATGTCTGACACACTGCACACTACTCTGTACATGGACATGACGGCAATACCACACCGACCAATGGGATCCCAGCCACAGTCACACACCAATGAAGAAGCCAAGGTCACCCACAAAGAACACACATAGACAACAACCAACATTGCAGCCCGGACCCTAAGGAGTGCCAGCAGTCACACACACAACGTGTCACAATCACTGAAAGATAACACAAACTGGAAATCACATGACAGGGGCAAACAACAAGTGCCAAAGGGAAACCTGACTGTGACCCATCTGCGTCAGCACACAAACTCTGCCCTGACAGCAAACACACCTATGGGTGACACCCTGATGACCAGTAATGTGCCATGCACCCACATCACAGAGAACACAGGGAGAAGACTTTGGGGGAACATAGCTCAAGTCAGCAAGCATCACAAACAGGTACAACACTAGGGATCACAGCATGCGCAGATGAATGGAAGTGAACACACAGACATGCACATACAACACACACCTTGGGCGCAGGCAATGTCACACGTGTACACACTGCCATGAGGGGACTCCACTCCTGTGTGAGGAAAGCTGTGCCATATGTTGCCTCAGTAGGGCCCCATCATGTCAGCTGAGCACTTGGTCACACAATCAACAATTAGCACCAAATGAGGGCTCCCATCACATCAGCCTGGTCATGGATGTGCCAACGGAATCATCAGCACAGATCCAACACACTTGTATAGCAATGTTGCACTGACTACACGGATGAGTCCCTCCCCATTGATGCCCAAACCTGCATGTCCACTGGAGATGGCAACACGGTCAGGGAAGTAGACAAATGCAACGATGGCAGGCACAACAGATGTGCAGGGGTGGAAGCCACAGATATGAAATTGCCAATGTAAGTAGGAAACCCATTGCCAAATACTGAACACATGACACCCTCAGATGCTGCTATTGATGACATGGATACACCACATGATAGGACACATTCCCCCTGGACCACATGGGTTCCTGCACAGTAACACTTCATAATCATGAGACCAGATATCACCATCACTGCAGCAAGGGCATGGTTAGCTGCACCAACAACATGTACATCTGAAGCATGAGCACTAGAGAAAAGAAAGTTGCTTTATTCAGCATATGTGTTGAGGCCAAACGAAGTCCTGAAAAAAGAGCAAAGGCCAATGGCCAGTCCATTGTCAAAGTTCAAACAGGGTGACACTGGCAGATGTCACCCTACGCATGCCTGCACAATACCAGGGACAATCCACTAGGAGGGGCAACCGGGGGGCAGGCCAGGCACCGCAGGGACAGGATCAGGGCTCACCAGGGGAGTCAGGGAAGGGGTGGTGGGTGCAGGAGAGCCACTGACAACTGCAGTGGAGGTGTCTGACATGGTGTGTGCCGGCACAACTGGGGGGCATGACACAGATGTCGTGGGTGCCGGCACAACTGCAGTGGACCCTGCAGATGGGGTGGACAGGTCCGCCACTGCAGTGCCCAAGTCAGACAGGGCGGTAGTGGACTCCACTGCAGTGCCTACCTCCAGGGGAGGAGAATGGGGAACAGGCAAGGTGGGTTGGACAGAGGGGGGACACCCTCACCACATCAGTGGCACAGACAAGCGCAGCGGGGTGTGGTGCTGGGAGAGCAAGTGGCAGGGGAGAAGGCCGGAGCATCTTGGGGATGGTATATCTGTGGGTGGGGAACCTGGGGCAGGGTGTGGTGGGGGCACCTGTGCAGTGGGGGCCTGAGGGATGGAGGACGGAGACCTTGTGCCTGAGCTGCAGGGTGGTGGCGGGGTCTTGCTCTTAGCACTCCGGGGGACTTGCGGGTGGGGGCCTCAGTCCGTCTGCGCCTGGGGGAGGGTGTCCGGGGGCGAGGGGCACTCTGCTCCGTGTGGGTGGGCTTCCTCTTCCCCCGGGATGCTGGAGCAGCTTCATCGGTGGGGAAGAGGCCGAGGTCACAGAGGAAGAGCTGCTGTGACTTTGGGGTTGCAGGTGAGGCAAGGGAGGGTGCTTTGGAGGGAGAGGGAACTGAGGACTGCGCAGTGCATGTGGATGCGTGTGTGTGTTCCAGGGCCCCATCCCCTGTGAGTCTGGCTTCAGTCCCCTGAATGTGCGTGCGTGTGCGTTTTGTCATTGGCGTGTGTGTCAGTGTGCTGGATGTGTGTGTGCTGGTGTGTGCCTGTGCCAGTGTGTGTGTGCCTGGGATGGGTAAGGTGCTGGGGAGTGTGGATGGAGCAGAGGCAGGAGGGGTGAGGGACCGTTTGAGGAGGGACACTGCTGCCGTCAGGGAGGAGTCCATGGACCTATTGCCCCTCTGTAGGTCAGACATGCCCGATGAGATGCCCTCCATGAACGACACCAGCTGAGTCAACAGCGCGGTGTGCGCATGGAGGACACTCAGCATGGCTGTCTGCCCTACATGGAGCTGGCGAAGGAGGTACACAGACTCCTCACTCAGGGCAGCAGGGGACACAGGGGCAGGGGTGCGGTGCCTGGCCCAAAGGAGACACGCTCCCGGACATGGGAGCCTCCACGGACCTGGGGAATGGGAGCCGATGGGAGGGCGGTGGTGGTGCTGGTGGTGGCGGGGACAGCAACACTAGCTGGGGTGTGGTGGCTGCTGACACCCGCCTCCACAAGGGAGTCATCCTCCGAGTTGCTCTGGTCCTCAGCTGAGGTGGATGCTGCTGAGGACTCCTCGGTGTGGCTCCCCTCGCCCTCCGTGCCACTGGGTCCCTCCGACCACTCCTCGGCTGCTGACCCAGTCTGGCTCTCCGGCTCCTCCTGGTCCGTGGAGCTGTCCCCTTCCGTGGCCGTGGATGTATCTGCAAACAATGGGGAAACAGACAGACATCAGTCACCTGCACATAACGCACACACCACTGTGAGCACAGCACATCACAGAGCAAGCCCTGGCATCATTAGTTGTACATTGCTAAAAGTGCACTAATTGAACAGGAGAAGTCAATTGTCAGTCTGATGCCAAGCATGGCACTCACATCCCACATGGCCTTGCACCCATCTGTCTGGTGTCTGTTGGATTGCAACACCCCAGTGTTGACACATGCACCAAGTACACAGTAGTTGGACAGTGCAGAGGACACGGTGTGGACACATCACAGCTCTTGCCACTGAGTCAGTACAGGTTTACGGATGTAAGGGATGCCCAGAGTCAAATAGGAAATGCATGTGATGCATACCAGCGACAGACACCATGATGCACCCATGTCCTGATAGCCAGCGCCACTATGGTGTGCATGTAGCACATGTCACTCCCCTGCAGGATCACCAATCAGTAGACACATGCCATGGCGGAGGCATGACTGCAAAGTCATACATCACTGTCTCAGTGATGTATGACTTTGCAGCCAGACAACAACACTCTGCACTGTGTCACAATAGTAGGTCATGGGGAATGCAAGTCCTGGAGCTGCACAAGTGCACATGTACATCCCCCCACAACACATCCTCTTAACCCTCATCTGTCCAGGTCATACCTATTGGACATATGGGAGACCTGTGACACTACCCTCTGAACCTGAGCCCCTCACACTCTGCTGTGCATGGGGAACAGCTGCCTGAACTTCACATTTACATGCCCCAGTCTGCATGGGCAGCTGATCAGACACCTATGTGTCACACAAGTATCGTCTCCTATGGTCACATCTCCAGTGGCATGCTGAGCCCCTACCAAGAAACTCCACAGCAGTCCTGGCGACTAATCCACAGCACACTGACACAGAGGCAGACACCTGAGGGGTCAAATCACTGTGCACAATGTGTCCTCTGATACACGGGAGTGGGAGTACAGAGTGTATTGTATGGCCTGGAGTAGGCATGACTGTCCAGCCCCACATGAATGAGGGATGAGCCCTGGACTGTAGGCAGCTGGCTAAGTATGTGTGACACACGTCATATACATACTCCTGGGGCCCAAACATTGTTCCCACCCGCAGCATGGGTGTGTGCCAGGTACCCCAGCCACATGTGGTGGATCAGCTCAGCAATTGGACCACAGATCAAAGTAACACGCTGAATACATGTCAGAATACAGGCATTGTGTAAGCAATGGACCCACCCATGATGCCCACCACAGAGTCAGGGAAACAGATGCTGTCTCCCACCTTGAGTCAAGCAAACTGCAAGGACACAGTCCTAAGTGACAGAATTCCCTGCATGTAAGGGCCACACCTGGGTATCAGATGAGGAGTGGGCAGTGCACAATAGAGGGACATGGCTCCTGGACAACATGACTGCTGTACTGTGGCAGTTCAACCTGGCCCGAGGAGGGCACATAACATGTTAGACAGAGTACACAGTGCAGTCTTTGACTCACCCCCTCCTTGCTGCTCTCTGGCCTTCAGCTGCCCATCCAGGTCTGGAAAGACCACCGCCAGGATCCTGAGCATGTGGGGGGTCAGGGTCCGTGTTCCGCCCCTCCTGCGAGGAGGCGACAGCTTCAGCTGGACCCGTGCAATCCTCCGGGTCCAGCCCCGAAGGTCCTGCCACCTCTTTTGGCAGTTGCGGATCCGGCGCTTGTAGACCCCCACGGACCGGACAGCCCGGACGATGTCCTTCCAGATCTCATGCTTCCGATGGGCAGAAGCCTGTCAGGATGACAAAGTGATAAGGCCATTACTACACATGCAACATATCCGTGCATGACACAGTTGCATATACATGTCGCAATCACAGGGGCACATGGTGTACCCAGGCAGTGCACGGCTGCCCATGGACAGTTTTCCAGAAGTCACTACATGGTATCATAGCATGGGGAGTAAAACCCTGTTCAGAAGCACTGTCACTGCACCATACCTGTCCAGTGCAAGTCACTACACACTATGGGGGGTGACAACTACTCAGTGAGCCTGCTAGCCAGTGGTGTGCTGACTCTCAGCCTTGCTAGTCAGACAAAATGCACATTCAGAAAGGCAGTGCACAGAACACTCACCTGCTCCCCTGGTGTCCCATACAGCTTGCTGTACTGTGGAAGTAGGCTGTCCAGCAGGGCCTGGTTCTCTTCAAGGCTGAAGGCTGGGGCTCTCTCCACAGTACGTGCCATTGCAGGGTCCAGAGGGGCAGAGACAGCAGCAGTGCAGTGGCAGATGTCGTCCTGGAGCATGTAGTGCAGGCAAGTGGGCTCTCAGGGGAACATGCAGCAATATATATGTGCTGGAGAGGCAGATACTGTCCCTTGTGTCCAAAGTGATAGGTCCAAGTCGTTTGCATCTTCTGAATCTGGCCAATCCATGGAATAGCAGCACCAAAACACGCCCACAGCATCCTTCAAAATTTCAACTTCATGACATACATGATTTTGCAACATTGTTGTGGGTGACCAACTGATTTTCCAGCAACCGACTCGTTCGAATATTCGAAAACGCGTCCGTTGCCAGGCAAGCCCATTGTCAATGGGTGCGCACCGATCGGTCCATTGAGGTACAACGCGCACAGGGGTACAACGCGTACCCGCACACATTGAATGCAATGGGCCGGCCGGAGGCACCGATCGGTCCATTGCAGTACAACGCGCACAGGGTACAACGGCGTACCCGCACACATTGAATGCAATGGGCCGGCCGGAGGCACCGATCGGTCCATTGCAGTACAACGCGCACAGGGGTACAACGGCGTACCGCGCACATTGAATGCAATGGGCCGGCCGGAGGCACCGATCGGTCCATTGCAGTACAACGCGCACAGGGGTACAACGCGTACCCGCACACATTGAATGCAATGGGCCGGCCGGAGGCACCGATCGGTCCATTGCTGTTCAACGCGCACAGGGGTACAACGCGTACCCGCACACATTGAATGCAATGGGCCGGCCGGAGGCACCGATCGGTCCATTGCAGTACAACGCGCACAGGGGTACAACGCGTACCCGCACACATTGAATGCAATGGGCCGGCCGGAGGCACCGATCGGTCCATTGCAGTACAACGCGCACAGGGGTACAACGGCGTACCCGCACACATTGAATGCAATGGGCCGGCCGGAGGCACCGATCGGTCCATTGCAGTACAACGCGCACAGGGGTACAACGCGTACCCGCACACATTGAATGCAATGGGCCGGCCGGAGGCACCGATCGGTCCATTGCAGTACAACGCGCACAGGGGTACAACGCGTACCCGCACACATTGAATGCAATGGGCCGGCCGGAGGCACCGATCGGTCCATTGCAGTACAACGCGCACAGGGGTACAACGCGTACCCGACACATTGAATGCAATGGGCCGGCCGGAGGCACCGATCGGTCCATTGCAGTACAACGCGCACAGGGGTACAACGCGTACCCGCACACATTGAATGCAATGGGCCGGCCGGAGGCACCGATCGGTCCATTGCTGTTCAACGCATCACTGTACATGTGACTGGCATATGTCAGCATGCCTGTCTCAGATGGACATATGCCAGCCACAGATAGCTCCCAGGGAGTGAGGGGCACACCTACATCACGACAGCCTGTCCAAACCTTATCATAAGGCATGTAAGGCTGCATTTCCTATTGTGTGTATGTTGGTGTACATTTTGTCCTGTGGGTGTCACCTGTGGGCAGCCACCCCCAGGCTGTGCACGTGTTAATGGGGACAGGATCCTGGGTGTTACGTGTACGTGACCACTGTGATGTGCAACTGTTCATATCTGTGCATGTGCCATGGTCACATTTCACAGTGGTGTTTGTGTATGTCATGTCACATACCCCGTGAGTCCCATGTGGGACGGTATGTTTGAGCCAGGGTGTCCCAGTGGCACAATAGTGATGGCCCTCCACAGTCTTTGTGCATGTAGTGTTTACAATGTCTCTGATTTCATGTGCACAATGGGAGACAGTCTCCACATCCACGTTGTGTGTGCATGGACTCTGATGTTGTGCGTGTGTGTCACAGACGTCCATGGCTCTCCTGCCATGGCAAGTGTGGCCACTACCTGTGGGGGTCATGTTTGTTTTGTTGTGGTGTACACATGATACTCCAGGTGATGCCAGTGTCCATGTGGCATTACAGGGTCCCTGGGAATGTGCCTGTCGTTGAGCTGTGGTGCCTGGGGCACATCTGTCCTCACATGTCACTGGGGGGGTGACTGTGACACAGCATCATGATATCCAATGGGCCAACCTGGGACAAATTGATGCCACCTGTAGGACCGTGTTGACAGATGTTGGCCATGTATGTACCATACATGTCGTTCCGGTACTGCACACTTCATGTAGTTGTGCCTCATGATGATGTATGTTGGGATCTTGAGTGTGTTCAATGCCGCATATGTGGGGTGACTGACGATCTTGCTTACTTCTCCTCTGCACTGCAGGGCTCCTGCTGTCCATCGGCCATTCCCAGACCTGGCAACGATGGTGGAACGGGACAGCATCCGACGGTACCGCTTCACCAGGCAGCTGATTGAGGATTTGGCAGTGCAGTTGTCCCCACATTTGCAGCCTGGCCGGCCGTATCCTACAGCGCTGACCCCCAAGGTGAAGGTGATGGCAGCCCTACACTTCTTTGCCACCGGTACCTTCCAACATACTGTGGCGTCTGCTGGTGGGATGTCACAGACCATGTTCAGCCGTGTGCTCCGCGATTTCTTGGCGGCAATGTTGCTCTTCCTGAACCGGTACATCTATTTCCCTAGACTGCGACGACTCACTGACGTGAAGAGTGACTTTTATGCCCTGGGGAGGATGCCGCATGTCATTGGCTCCATTGATGGGACACATGTGGCTTTGGTACCACCACAGGCCCAGGAGCAGGCCTACAGGAACCGCAAGCACTACCACTCGGTCAATGCACTGGTGGTGTGTCTTGCAGACATGACCATCACACACGTGTGTGCCCGTTTCCCTGGTTCAGCACACGATGCCTTTGTGATGAGGAGTAGTCGCATCCCCAGGTTGATGGCACAGATGCAGAACCAGCGTGCCTGGCTTGTCGGTGTGTACTGACTTTGTGCCATTGTGTGTGATCTGATCTGTAGTATTCCGCCCACTTTTCCAAGTCAGCTGATGTGCACTTGTCTGTCCGTAGGTGACTCGGGATACCCCAACATGCCGTGGTTGCTGACACCCCTCAGGAACCCTGTGACACCTGCCCAGATGCGCTACAATGAGGCACATGGTCGGACCAGGAGAGTGATTGAGCGGACCTTTGGTCTCCTGAAGAGCCGCTTCCGCTGCCTGGACAAGACCGGAGGGTCCCTCCCATATGCCCCTGCGAAAGTGTGCAAGATTATCATCGTCTGCTGCATGCTCCACAACCTGGCAGTGCGGAAGGAGTTGCCTCTCATCCAGGATGACGATGACCAACATCCGCCACCTGTGGAGGATCCTGGCCTGGAACACGATGCCAGTGACGATGATGATGATGATGGTGATGGTGATGTCCGCACACAGCTCATCACCAACTTCTTTAGCTGAATGTGAGTATCCTGAGGTGTCATGTCAATGATGTGAGTTGGCATGATGTGTGGGTGGTGCTCTGGTGCTGTTGGAGTGTGTCCATGGGCTACTTGACTGGATGTGTGTTGCGATGTGTGCTTACAGGTGGGCTGTACTCCCCAACAGTGTTGACATGCTAACTTGGTTCTGGGTGGGTATCTTGTAACATGTATTGTGCATGAGTTTTGCTGTTCTGTCCTGTACTCCATTGCTTTTGACTGTGTGTCATTTCTGTCCTTCACAGGGTACTTTCAGATTCGTTTGGTCAACTGTGTCCACCGACAACGTGATTGCACATCCAGGCTGGTAGCTGTTGTGTCCCTACAGGTGATGTGCGCCACACCCATGGACTTCCTTCTGTCTACAGTTGTTGACTGTGTGCCCGCTACCAGGTGGGGTTACCTTGCATCTGTAGTGGTTACGGCATGTTGCTACTGTGTAATAAACCTGTGCTTCACTTAGTGATGTGCGTTGTCTGTGGTCACACATTTGAGTGCCATTTGCTTACTGCACCTGTGGGCTACTTGACTACAACTGGGAATGGGTGTGGTGTCTGTGCATTGCACCGTCTTCCCTGGCAACATCAGTGTAGGCAATGAGTCAGATGGCCTAGGTGTGTATGTGTTGTGTAGCCCTGGTGGTGTGTCTCCCTCATATGTGTCACGTTGCCTGTACTCACATGCCTGTGTTGTCCTTGCTGTTGCAGTTCGCATACACAGTGTAATTTTGTTGTTCATCATCCCCATAACAGCACCCACGTTGGAATCACGACAGAGGCAAGTATGGTGTATTATTGTGTTTATTGTGATACATCTGTGATAATAGTGCATAGGATGGATTGTGCTGTACATGAATCTTGCAATCCCAAGTTCCTAGATGAATAGAAAGTCCAGGTAGACAGGATCCCCAGTATCGGGGCCACAGTTGTCTGACACATTGTTCCAACTTGTACTCCCCATGCAATGTGTGGGAGTAGTGTTGCCATCAACAGGGTGAACAGTCTGTGCACAAAGGCGAAAATCCAGAACAGGTTCAGGCTTCCTGGGAGTTGCGCTTGGCCATCAGCCTCTCACTTTCCCCTCCTCGGACGACCCCTCTTCTTGGGGGGCCCTCAAGTGCAGGCTGCTGCGGTGCAGGGGACTCTCCGCCAGAGTCCTCCTCCCTCCCTGTGGCAGTTGCAGTTTGTTCGGTACCAGATGTTGTTGGCACACAGGGAGGTGTGGACTGGTTGCTGTTCATCTGGCGGAGGCATTGTAAAATGTCCCTGTGCACCGCCGTCATCTCATGTAGTACATCCCACTTGGACTCCACGCGGGTCATGTGGGAGTCCACACGTGACATGTGGGAGTCCACACGTGACATGTGTGACTCCACATGGGACATGTGGGAGTCCAAGCGGGCATGATGGGCAGCCTGCTGCTGTTTGATGTCTCTGAGGAGCCCCACTACCTGGCTGAGCTCTCCGGTGCTGGACTGGTACGCATCAGCTATGCGTACCAGTTGTGGGTCTTCATGCACACCAGCAACGTCTGCAAGCAGCGACCTCTGTCTCCCACCCCTCCCACCACCCCTGCTGACATGTGCAGTGTGTGCAGTTGCACGCACAGATAACCCTGGTCCACCTTGGGGGTTGGTGGTGGTGGTGGTGTCCATGGCCCCAGGTTGGTCCAGGGTCACTGCGCTGGTGTTGTTCCTTATTCTGTCCATGTCGGCAGGGATGGTATTCGTGGTGACAGTCGTTGGAGGGGTGGGTGCAGGGGTGCAGCTGGTGGACCTGCTGGTGCTGCAGCTGGTGGTCCTGCTGGTGCAGCATGTTGACTTGCACCGGATGTGCCAGGTTGTTCTTCATCGTCCGAGGAGGACAGAGGCTGTACGACGCCAGTGAGCTCGGCATCCTCTTGAGCCTGGGACTGGGACTCCTCAGCGTCTGCTGCTGTGTCCCTATCATCACCTGTTTTTGGGAGACACAAACAATGTATGTCATGTTTCTGCAGGCATCAGTGGTTGACACACCTGACAGTTGTGACTGTGCCTCGGGGTGCGGGCCTGTACATTGTATTGTCCTAAGTCGTCACAGTCAGGGGTTGATATTGGTGTGGCACATTGTCCTGCATTATTTGGGCATTTCTATGTATTCTCTGGGGTGTGAACATGGTCTGCATTGATTGTGTTTGGTTGACAGCCAGACCTCCTTCCCACCCACCCACCCACCCAGTCAGTTATCCCACCATGGAACGTGCTTGCATTGCAGGGAGTGTAAGTTGTCTCTCAGGATGTCAGTCAGAGGTGTCCTGCTGTTTGTTGGTGCACAGTTGGCAGCAGGGCCTTGTGCTCCCCACAGCAGTAGCCAGTGTCAGCCATCTTGTGAGTCCTTCTCCACTCCCTGTGATGTGAGCATGGTTCAGGGTGGTGTTGATGGGACAGTTGTGAGGCTGAGCAATGTCTGTGACTACCACTCCCATCATGCTATTGCCTCCACCCCCTTCCCAGCATGCCCATGCTTCCTTCCTTTTGACTCTGCTTCCCTGTGGGGTGGGCTGGCTGTGCTGACAGGATGGCTGGGAGTGTTGTCCTGGCAGTTGTTTGGCTAAGAGTCCCAAGAGTGTCCCTGTGCTTCACACAACATAACCCAGGGTGGTGGTGCTTTGTGGGATCTTGTGTTAGGATGGAGGGCATTGCATTCTACCAGGTGGGTACTGTGGAGTTTGTGTTGGGGGGGGTGTGAGGGGAGGTGCTGGTGACTATGGTCAGTGCTGCAAGTCCCCCTTCCCACCCAGCCAGCCGGATATCCCACCATGGAACGTGCTTGCATTGCAGGGAGTGTAAGTTGTCTCTCAGGATGTCAGTCAGTGGTGTCCTGCTGTTTGTTGGTGCACAGTTGGCAGCAGGGCCTTGTGCTCCCCACAGCAGTAGCCAGTGTCAGCCATCTTGTCAGTCCTTCTCCACTCCCTGTGATGTGAGCATGGTTCAGGGTGGTGTTGATGGGACAGTTGTGAGGCTGAGCAATGTCTGTGACTACCACTCCCATCATGCTATTGCCTCCACCCCCTTCCCAGCATGCCCATGCTTCCTTCCTTTGACTCTGCTTCCCTGTGGGGTGGGCTGGCTGTGCTGACAGGATGGCTGGGAGTGTTGTCCTGGCAGTTGTTTGGCTAAGAGTCCCAAGAGTGTCCCTGTGCTTCACACAACATAACCCAGGGTGGTGGTGCTTTGTGGGATCTTGTGTTAGGATGGAGGGCATTGCATTCTACCAGGTGGGTACTGTGGAGTTTGTGTTGGGGGGGTGTGAGGGGAGGTGCTGGTGACTATGGTCAGTGCTGCAAGTCCCCCTTCCCACCCAGCCAGCCGGATATCCCACCATGGAACGTGCTTGCATTGCAGGGAGTGTAAGTTGTCTCTCAGGATGTCAGTCAGTGGTGTCCTGCTGTTTGTTGGTGCACAGTTCCCAGCAGGGCCTTGTGCTCCCCGCAGCAGTAGCCAGTGTCAGCCATCTTGTGAGTCCTTCTCCACTCCCTGTGATGTGAGCATGGTTCAGGGTGGTGTTGATGGGCCAGTTGTGAGGCTGAGCAATGTCTGTGACTACCACTCCCATCATGCTATTGCCTCCACCCCCCTTCCCAGCATGCCCATGCTTCCTTCCTTTTGACTCTGCTTCCCTGTGGGGTGGGCTGGCTGTGCTGACAGGATGGCTGGGAGTGTTGTCCTGGCAGTTGTTTGGCTAAGAGTCCCAAGAGTGTCCCTGTGCTTCACACAACATAACCCAGGGTGGTGGTGCTTTGTGGGATCTTGTGTTAGGATGGAGGGCATTGCATTCTACCAGGTGGGTACTGTGGAGTTTGTGTTGGGGGGGTGTGAGGGGAGGTGCTGGTGACTATGGTCAGTGCTGCAAGTCCCCCTTCCCACCCAGCCAGCCGGATATCCCACCATGGAACGTGCTTGCATTGCAGGGAGTGTAAGTTGTCTCTCAGGATGTCAGTCAGTGGTGTCCTGCTGTTTGTTGGTGCACAGTTGGCAGCAGGGCCTTGTGCTCCCCACAGCAGTAGCCAGTGTCAGCCATCTTGTGAGTCCTTCTCCACTCCCTGTGAAGTGAGCATGGTTCAGGGTGGTGTTGATGGGCCAGTTGTGAGGCTGAGCAATGTCTGTGACTACGACTCCCATCATGCTATTGCCTCCACCCCCCTTCCCAGCATGCCCATGCTTCCTTCCTTTTGACTCTGCTTCCCTGTGGGGTGGGCTGGCTGTGCTGACAGGATGGCTGGGAGTGTTGTCCTGGCAGTTGTTTGGCTAAGAGTCCCAAGAGTGTCCCTGTGCTTCACACAACATAACCCAGGGTGGTGGTGCTTTGTGGGATCTTGTGTTAGGATGGAGGGCATTGCATTCTACCAGGTGGGTACTGTGGAGTTTGTGTTGGGGGGGTGTGAGGGGAGGTGCTGGTGACTATGGTCAGTGCTGCAAGTCCCCCTTCCCACCCAGCCAGCCAGATATCCCACCATGGAACGTGCTTGCATTGCAGGGAGTGTAAGTTGTCTCTCAGGATGTCAGTCAGTGGTGTCCTGCTGTTTGTTGGTGCACAGTTGGCAGCAGGGCCTTGTGCTCCCCACAGCAGTAGCCAGTGTCAGCCATCTTGTGAGTCCTTCTCCACTCCCTGTGATGTGAGCATGGTTCAGGGTGGTGTTGATGGGACAGTTGTGGGGGGGCAATATGTGTGACTGCGACTCCCATGATGCTATTGGCTACACTGACTTGGCCAGCATACACAGAATTCCTTCCTTTGAGTGGTCTTCACTGTGTGTTGGTGTTGTTGTGGTGGCTACATGTGTGGATGTGTGTGTTAGTTCTATTTGTGCCACTGCCTAGCTGTAGTTGTGGTTGTGTTTGTACATGTGTTGGCACAGTTGGATGTGACTTTTTGATGGCATGTGTTGTGTTTATCTGACTGACATACACATTTTGGGATGATTCTGTTCTAGTTGCTGTGTAATTGCTATGAGTGCATGGTTTGACTCTCCCCTTGACAGTGATGTGTGTGTTTTGTGGCAGTTTATTGTGTACATTTGTTGTGTACTCACCAGGCTCTGGGATGTCCTCTAGTCCATATACGCTCACTGGCGGAAGGATGGCCCGCACCTTCTCCTCCCAGGGCCTGAGGTATACTGGCTTGGCAGGAGGGCCACTGCCGGTGTATTGGCTCAGGAGGTAGTCTTTCTTGAGCAGCTCCCGGACCCTCCTGCGCACGTCATACCACCTGTTCTGGATGTCGGTCTTTGTGCGCCGACATGGTGATTGGGCGTTCACCCTGTTGATGATCCTCTCCCACATCTTGGTTTTCTGCGACATGGGGGTCTGTTGGACCAGAGTGCCAAACAGCTGTGGCTCCACCCTGAGGATCTCGTCTACCATGACTTCCAATTCACTATCTAGGAACTTGGGATTCTTCTTGGGGGGCATGGTGATGGGTGGTGATAGTGGGTGATGTGTGTGTTGGTGTGCAGGTGAGGGTGTGTGGGTGTGTGTTGTGCTGGGTGTATGTGAGGTAGGTATTTGTTGGTGTGCTGCTGGTGTGTGGCTTGTGTGAGGGATGAGCTGTGGGTGTGTGGTTGCTTTCTCTTGGGTGCTGGCAGTGGAATGGCATTTGCAAAGGCTCATGGTAGTGATTTGTGTCCTTTATATAGGTGGAGTTGTTGGTGTGTCTTTGTTCTCTGTCCCCACCCCCCAGTATTTATTGGCTTGGTAATTGCTTGTTTGGCCTTTTTTGGTTGATTTTTCCTTTGTGCTGTTTGTGTATGTTGGAAACGTTCTTGTGACCGAGTCGGACCCTGCATTGGTCTCGTACGGTGTTTTCCGTTTCGTTCACGCTGTGTTTGTGCAGTTTTGTATGCTGCGTACGCGTCGGTCGCGGTGTATTGTGTTGCTTCGGCTCGGTTTTGTATGCGTGTCGGTCGTACGGCTTGTCCTCCGTCCGACTCGGTCGTGTTTTTCGCGCCTTGCATCGTACTTTGCAGGTTGGAGTTGGCGGGTACGATTCGGTCGGATTTGTTCCGGGTGCGTGTCGGTCGGTTGGATTCGCGTGTTTTTCCGGCCGGATTGCAATTTTCCGAGCGGCTCGGTCGGTCGGCTTGGTTTCCTGACGTGTCGGTCGGATTTATCGCGGCTTGCATCGTACTTGGCGTGTCGGGCGCCACTGGTACGTGTCGGTCGGTATTTTTTCCGGATCCGAGTCGGTCGGTGCTTTTTCCGGCCCGAATCGGAATCGACCCCTTAGTCTCTTACCCTGGTTCCTGGAGTCTGGCAGCAACTTTCAGGGACGTGTGCCAGCCCAGCCTCTTTCGGCCGCTGACGGGCGCAGACGGGCCCGCCCTTGGCCCGGGCGCGGCCCGGGCACGCCCACGCGCGTCCCGTGCTGCGGGATCCCTTTGATGTTTTTTAAAGTGCCTCCTGGTGCAGTCTGTTGGCGGTCAGGAACCGCAGGTGGTGTTGGGACTTGGAGTCCTTGTCCCTGGTAGAGGTCCCCCAGCAGCGAAGCCCAGCACAACAGATAACGGGCGTCCCGAGCTGCGGGAGCCCTTTGATGTTTTTTAAAGCGCCTCCTGGCGCAGTCTGGCGGCGTCGGCGGTCAGGAGCCTCAGGTGGTGTTGGGACTTGGAGTCCTTGTCCCTGGTAGAGGTCCACCAGCAGCGAAGCCCAGCACAACAGATAACCGTGGATATCATACGTGTACATGGTTAGAGAATTGGGTGAGTTAAACGGAGGATGATGGAGTTTTAGCTTTTCCAGAGCATGGTACTTTCAATGTCAAAGTTTTGGAGAATTTGAGAAGACGAATGAATTCGTTAAAACCAAATCCTAGACCTAGGCAGTATGAGGCGCTTGAGGAATGGGAACATGAGGCGTACAGAAGGGAGAGAGATAGGAATGGGATGAAATATAGGAATACAATGAGATGGTATTCAGAGGCTAAATGGGATGCTCAGATGAAAAAGTGGGGGGGAGATGTAATCATAGATGGATTATATCCAGTAATGGTTGCTGAGGGACAAGCTGGTGGAAAGTGTAAGAAGAAAAAGAATGATGTAGAGACTTCAGAACTAGATATAGATCCGAATGAAATTGATGATGAGTTATTAGGGATCACTGACATAATATCGACAGACAAAATATCGACATACCAAAATATCGGCACTAAAATATCGATAACATTATTATCGACTGAACAATACTTATTTAAAAAATACACAAATATCGAAACCATATTATCGTCAATAAAAAATATTGTTTTAAACATTATCGAACACACAAATATCGTAATAGAAAATATTGACATTTCTTTAAAAATATACAAAATGTCATAAATATCGAAAGTTAAAATATAGACAGCAAAATTATCATTTTAATACAAATATCGACTATTTAAAAATGAATAAAATCAACATATCTTTACACCAAAATCTATTTTTACACTATAAACACTCTCTACACACATTATAAATATAATACGATCTTATTATAACATATAAACATATAAAAGCATAGAATAATAACAAAACACACTAGTAAATAATAATTAAAATATTATTAAATATAACACATACAGCATTCAACATTAAAAGCAATGTTAAACATACTTAACTAACGAAATCAGTTTAAAAAAAAAATGAGTACTAACAACTTCTTAATTAGCGTTTCCCATATAGGGAAACCAACTGCCAAAACAAAAAAAAGAAATTAACAACGAATGAAAACCTCACACTAATAAAATACACCAATAACATAAAACTATCAATTAAATCAACACTATATAAACAACGAAAATTTATATTTAATTTACACTTCAACCCTACAAGAAAAAAGAAGAGGAGACTCTGCCGGATTACTTCCAGAACGCAGATTTACATTACAGAAAAAGCTTTCGAACTGCACTAAGTGGGTCATTATAATAGCGGGCGGATCGCTACCGCCCATATGGCGGTGGCGATCCGCCCGCTATTTTTCACCGCCCGTATTCCATTTCCCCCGCCATATTACGATGGCGGGGGGGACCCCGGCGGACGGAAAGACCGTCCGCCGGTTTTCCGCCAGTCTGACAGGAGCCCGGGCGGAAAAAAGCTCTAATATGGTGGCGGTGTCTGCAAGACACCGCCATCCATATTAGGATGGTGGCGGAAAGCAGCCTTTCCATGGCGGCGTTGCCGCCATGGAAAGGCACACGGTCTTTGCTTCTGGGGGCCCGTTGCGGGCCCACAGGGTGTTGGGGGGTTGGGGGTGCACATGGGGGGTACCTATGGTACCCCCCTGCATTTGCATGCACAAGGTGGCAGGCACTGCGCGGTGCCTGTCACGTTGTGCATGCAAATGCACAACATGCCTTTTTCACATTGCGGCGGGTGCTGCTGACAGCACCATCTGCCGCAATGTGAACAATGCGGAATGCGCCCGCCAGTGTGGCGGGCACATCGTAATTTGTATTGCGGGACCGCCGCACATATGGCGGGCGGTCCCTTTTTCCGTTGCGAGCCCGCCATCGTAATGGACCCCTAAGTAAGTAAAACTGCATTTAGAATATAACACTACTTATAGTCTTCACCAAAAAATATATATAAAACATAATTCACTAATATATCTCTCTTAAACTTATATCTTCTCTACAGATATCTTTTAAAGCAGCCAAAAAATACTACAGCAGTGTCAACAATAAAGTTACTAAGAAAGTAAGTATATGAATTTTTTATATTAAACAACTCCCTAAAAACAAACCCAAAGACCCACTTACTCACAATATCCCCACCACCTACAACACAATCCAACAAAAATATTAAAATTATATTTTTTCTTCCCAACAGAAACATCTTCAACAAAACGAAAATCCAAGCTTGAAAAAATTGCAACAGCATTTTTTTCTACATCAACAGCAACATTGTAAGTATATACAAAGCAATATATCTTTATTTACTCAAAAACTATACTGTATTATTTTAATTCATATTTATATATATTTTCCTTAGCACTAAAAAGACCACCATGACTGAAGGCGCACAATTTATTACGTCTCAAAAAGGGAAAATGTTATTATGTTACATGGGTTATGTAAATACACAAGAAAAACAAACTGGTTTAACCCCTTGACCGCGATCGGAATTCCGCTCGTATGCTGGACATTCCGATCGCGGGTGGGGTCGTGCACAGCGCAACCGCGCAGCATGACGAGCTGAGCTCGTCATGAGCACGGAAAGGGTTAAAAGTCTTTTGGAAATGCAGCAAATATTATTCGAACAAATGTTATGGAAGAGCTATAACACAAGAAACCACTGTTGTATCTGTAAAAGAACATAACCACCCCCCAAATGTAGCTGAGATTGAAGTAAGAGACGCTCTTGAAGCAATAAAAGAAGCTAGCACTGGTACAGATAGACCCACCACAGAAATACTAAAACAACAGTTACTAACAGTACCCCAACATGCATCTAGCCAATTACCCTCTATTGATTCATTAAAGAGAACAATAGCTAGACAAAGGAAAGCCACTACAACTACAACATGTGCCCCTAAAACCTTTCAAGAGGTAGAGATTCCCCCTGAACTAAGAATAACACACAATAATAAACCATTTATACTATTTGATAATAAATGCAAAGATAAAAGAATCATTATGTTTGCTACTGCAAACAATTTACTTAAATTACAACAATGCGACAGCTGGATGATGGATGGGACTTTCAAAATTTGTCCCAAACCATTTTATCAGTTGTACACAGTCCATGGTATATTTCAAAATACTAATATTCCATTTATCTATACCCTACTCCCCAATAAACAACAATCTACCTACCTTGAAATTCTAACCAAATAAAACAAAAAACAAATAATTATTTTCCTCAAAAAATAATTATAGATTTTGAACAAGCCATGATTAATTCTATACTTAAATCCTACCCACATACAGCAATCCAGGGTTGCTATTACCATTTTAACCAATGTCTATGGAGTCACCTGCAAAAGTCAACGCTAAGGGGTCTATTACGATGGCGGTCGGATATCCACCGCCGGACCGGCGATGGACATCCGACTGCGATCGCAACCAAGAAAACCGCCGGTCAAATCAGGATGGCGGTGGTGACCGCGGCGGTGGGAAATTCCGACCGCCGCTTTTCCGCCGGTTGCCATTTGCACTCCTGCCTGGCAGACGGAGCAGGACCGGGATAATGGTGGCGGTGCAGAGCAGGCTCCGCCGGCAGGATTATGATGCCGGCGGTAGCCAGCCTTTCCTCAGCGGTCAAACCGTCATGGAAAGGCATGCGGAGATTGTCTTCCGGGGGCCCGTTGCGGGCCCCCAATATTTTGGGGGGGGTGTGGGTGCACTGGGGGGATACCCATGGTCCCCCCTACATTTCCCTGTACCAGGTGGCAGGCACTGTGCAGTGCCTGCCACGCAGTGCAGGGAAATGCAGGACATGCTCCTTTGGACATCGCGGCGGTTCTGTGGGCAGCAGCAACCGCCGCAATGTTAAGGTCCGCGATTCGACCGCGGGTCATCGTAATTCGACCGGCGGTGATGTCGTGGTCCATGCGGGCGGTCTTTTTCCGCTACCATGGCGGTCGGGGAGGTTTTCCGACCACCATCGTAATAGGCCCCTTAGTGTTGAATATGCAACTGACAGTACTTTTGCATACCAAGTAAAAAAACTGATAGCACTGGCCTATGTCCCAGTAACTGAGGTAGAGGAACACTATAACATCCTAATAAAAAGCTCCTACTACAAAAGAAATGAAGAAAAACTAAGCCCACTTTTAGATTACTTCGAAGATACCTGGGTGGGTAGACTCCACAATCAGGGCACACAAGACTACCCAAATTCCACATTCCATGGTGGAATGTGTACCTGAGCACACTAAACAAACAAGCCAAAACCAACAATGCTGTTGAAGGATGGCATAATGCCTTCCAAGCAACAACAGGCAGAGGGACACCTACCCTACACAAACTACTCCAAGCTCTCCAAAAAGAACAAAGCTATCAGGAACTCAGAATGGAACAATCTGTGACCCAAATAGGCCCAAAACTCACCAAACAAACCAAAAAAATGTTTGAGTTACTACAAAGTCAGGTAACACTACACCCAAGCACGAGGCCTAGAATACCTATCACTAATAGCTAAAACCATACTTTAAAATATTAATCTACAGTAAATAAAAATAGTTTTCTGCAAAACACAAACTGTATCTATACATATAATTTTTCTAAATTTTGTAAAATATAAATAATTTGTCATATATATTTAATTTAATAATATAAATATATATTGACATCTTAATTACATTTTACAAAATATAACACATATTTAAAATATTATTCTCAACATTGCCCTCCCACATTTATTAAATTACTTACGGTTTCTGTAGCTGAAGAAAAGATATTCCAAAGATCGTTAATCCATCCAGGTATCTCTCAATCCAAACAAATGTAAAAATTAACCCAAAACAAAATGCAAAAATCCAACTGTTTCAAAAATATTCCAGGGTCGATAAATCCAACTCGATTAAACCATAAAAAACCCGAAAATATTTTTTTAAAAATAAACGCTCCAGGAAAACCCGAAAAATTAAGAAAGTGTTAAATAAATATTAGTATAAAATACTAAGGGCCTGATTCACAGAACTAACTTACGTCAAAATCCTAAACTTACAACAATTTTGGTATTCACAGAATGAACTTACACATTTGGGTATTCACAGAATGAACTTACACATTTGGCTATTCACAGAATGAACTTACACATTTGGGTATTCACAGAATGAACTTACAACAATTTTGGTATTCACAAAATGAACTTACACATTTGGGTATTCACAGAATGAACTTACAACAATTTTGGTATTCACAGAATGAACTTACTCATCCTAACTTTATGTCCGCCACCGGGCCGGAAATTCCGGCCTGAATGCGGACATAAGGTTAGGATGAGTATGTTCATTCTGTGAATACCCAAATGTGTAAGTTCATTCTGTGAATACCCAAATGTGTAAGTTCATTCTGTGAATACCAAAATTGTTGTAAGTTCATTCTGTGAATACCCAAATGTGTAAGTTCATTCTGTGAATACCAAAATTGTTGTAAGTTCATTCTGTGAATACCCAAATGTGTAAGTTCATTCTGTGAATACCAAAATTGTTGTAAGTTTAGGATTTTGACGTAAGTTAGTTCTGTGAATCAGGCCCTAATACACACTTCTTAATTAAAAAAACGCTATCTTCTTCAAAACGCGACTCCGATAAATCCAACTCGATTAAACCATAAAAAATATGTTTTAAAAAAAGAAACTCTCCTGGCAAACCCGAAAAATTATGAAAGTGTTAAATAAATATTAGTATAAAATACTAATACATACCTCTTAATTAAAAAACGCTATCTTCTCCAAAATGCGACTTCGATAAAAGACAACCTGTAAAAAAGTAAAGAAACATACCCACCCACACAAACATACACATACACTATAATTAAATACATTTAAAAACACATTTAGCACCATATACACACATTTCTCTACATATTCTAACCTCTCTACACTAGGCCTCAAACAGTAACTATCGATATCTCGCTAAAATATAACTAACAACTAAAACACACCAAAAACACAACCACCTAACACTAGACACACTACCTACCACCTAACTACATTCAAATACAAGTAAAAACTTAGGGGCCCATTATGATAACTGGCGGATCGCCACCGCCTGTATGGCGGTGGCGATCCGCCCGCTATTTTCCTCCGCCCGCCACACATTTTCCCCCCGCCATATTAGTATGGCGGGGGAACCGCGGCGGACGGGAAGACCGTCCGCCGCTTTTCCGCCCGGTCCACAAGTCGACCGGGCGGAAAAGCAGTTAATATGGTGGCGGTGTCTGGTAGACACCGCCATCCATATCATGATGCATGCGGGGTTATGCCTTTCCGCGGCGGCATCGCCGCCACGGAAAGGCATACGGACTTCTACATTGGGGGCCCGTAGCGGGCCCCCAGGGATTCTGGGGGGTGGGGGGTGCACATGAGGGGTACCTATGGTACCCCCCTGCATTTCAATGTACAACGTGGCAGGCACCACGCAGTGCCTGTCACGTTGTGCATTGAAAAGCACAAATTGCATTCTTGGCATTGCGGCGGGCGATGCTTTCAGCACCGCCCGCCGCAATGTCAGAAATGCGGGATGCGCCCGCCAGTGTGGCGGGCGCATCCTAATGGCATGTGCAGGACCGCCGCATGCATTGCGGGCGGTCCCATTTCCCGGGGGTATGGCGAGCGGACAAAGTCCGCCCGCCATGCTAATGACCCCTTAGTTTAATAAAAAAAAAATACACTTACCTTCCTCGACGCGACGCAGCTTCTAACCGCGAGCTTGTCCCCTCTGAAATGACCCAAACAACAGTAAGCGGTTACAAAATAGTACCTGTAAAACAAAAATGGCTGATTAAATAATAAAACACATAGAAATTAATTAAAAACATGTAATACAGTAATAAATTTACTTATATGTTTTCTAAAAATATTAGATTATTGTACTTATATGTTAAAAATAATGTTTTTTCTACATTGTAAAATTATAATAATAATGAATATAAACTATATAATGATTATTATAATTACTTATTTGTATCATTTACAATGCTTTTAAAAAAAATGTTAATTTTTTTCAAATGTTAAATAAAAACTTACCTTCTCAAAAACATGTTTATATAAAATGTAACAATGTAATAATTAATATAATTAATATTTCATACATTAATAATATTAATTAAAAATATAAAAAATGTTAACCACTTAAAATGTGAATATTTTCTGACTAAGGGGTCGATTCCGATTCGGGTCGGAAAAAGCAACGACCGACTCGGATCCGGAAAAAATACCGACCGACACGCACCCGTGGCGACCGACACGCCAAGTACGATGCAAGGCGCGAAAAATCCGACCGACACGTAACGAAACCAAGCCGACCGACCGAGCCGCACGGAAAACAGCAATCCGGCCGGAAAAACACGCGAATCCAACCGACCGACACGCACCCGGAACAAATCCGACCGAAACGTACATGCTAACTCCAAACCGCTAAGTACGATGCAAGGCGCGAAAACCACGAGCGAGTCGGACGGAGGACAAGCCGTACGACCGACACGCATACAAAACCGAGCCGAAGCAACACAATACACCGCGACCGACGCGTACGCAGCATAGAAAACTGCACAAACACAGCGTGAACGAAACGGAAAACACCGTACGAGACCAATGCAGGGTCCGACTCGGTCACAAGAACGTTTCCAACATACACAAACAGCACAAAGGAAAAATCACCCAAAAAAGGCCAAACAAGCAATTACCAAGCCAATAAATACTGGGGGGTGGGGACAGAGAACAAAGACACACCCACAACTCCACCTATATAAAGGACACAAATCACTACCATGAGCCTTTGCAAATGCCATTCCACTGCCAGCACCCAAGAGAAAGCAACCACACACCCACAGCTCATCCCTCACACAAGCCACACACCATCAGCACACCAACAAATACCTACCTCACATACACCCAGCAAAACACACACTCACACACCCTCACCTGCACACCAACACACACATCACCCACCATCACCACCCATCACCATGCCCCCCAAGAAGAATCCCAAGTTCCTAGATAGTGAATTGGAAGTCATGGTAGACGAGATCCTCAGGGTGGAGCCACAGCTGTTTGGCACACTGGTCCAACAGACCCCCATGTCGCAGAAAACCAAGATGTGGGAGAGGATCATCAACAGGGTGAACGCACAATCACCATGTCGGCGCACAAAGACGGACATCCAGAACAGGTGGTATGACGTGCGCAGGAGGGTACGGGACATGCTGAAGAAAGACTACATCAACAGCCAACACACCGGCAGTGGCCCTCCTGCCAAGCCAATATACCTCAGGCCCTGGGAGGAGAAGGTGCGGGCCATCCTTCCGCCAGTGAGCGTATATGGACTAGAGGACATCCCAGAGCCTGGTGAGTACACAACAAATGTACACAATATACTGCCACAAAACACACACATCACTGTCAAGGGGAGAGTCAAACCATGCACTCATAGCAATTACACAGCAACCAGAACAGAATCATCCCAAAATGTGTATGTCAGTCAGATAAACACAACACATGCCATCCAAAAAGTCACATCCAGCTGTGCCAACACATGTACAAACACAACTACAACTACAGCTAGGCAGTGGCACAAATAGAACTAACAAACACATCCAGACATGTAGCCACCACAACAACACCAACACACAGTGAAGACCACTCAAAGGAAGGAATTCTGTGTATGCTGGCCAAGTCAGTGTAGCCAATAGCATCATGGGAGTCGCAGTCACACATATTGCCCCCCCACAACTGTCCCATCAACACCACCCTGAACCATGCGCACATCACAGGGAGTGGAGAAGGACTCACAAGATGGCTGACACTGGCTACTGCTGTGGGGAGCACAAGGCCCTGCTGGCAACTGTGCACCAACAAACAGCAGGACACCACTGACTGACATCCTGAGAGACAACTTCCACTCCCTGCAATGCAAGCACGTTCCATGGTGGGATATCTGGCTGGCTGGGTGGGAAGGGGGACTTGCAGCACTGACTATAGTCACCAGCACCTCCCCTCACACCCCCCAACACAAACTCCACAGTACCCACCTGGTAGAATGCAATGCCCTCCATCCTAACACAAGATCCCACAAAGCACCACCACCCTGGGTTATGTTGTGTGAAGCACAGGGACACTCTTGGGACTCTTAGCCAAACAACTGCCAGGACAACACTCCCAGCCATCCTGTCAGCACAGCCAGCCCACCCCACAGGAAGCAGAGTCAAAAGGAAGGAAGCATGGGCATGCTGGGAAGGGGGTGGAGGCAATAGCATGATGGGAGTCGTAGTCACAGACATTGCTCAGCCTCACAACTGGCCCATCAACACCACTCCTGAACCATGCTCACATCACAGGGAGTGGAGAAGGACTCACAAGATGGCTGACACTGGCTACTGCTGTGGGGAGCACAAGGCCCTGCTGGCAACTGTGCACCAACAAACAGCAGGACACCACTGACTGACATCCTGAGAGACAACTTCCACTCCCTGCAATGCAAGCACGTTCCATGGTGGGATATCTGGCTGGCTGGGTGGGAAGGGGGACTTGCAGCACTGACTATAGTCACCAGCACCTCCCCTCACACCCCCCCAACACAAACTCCACAGTACCCACCTGGTAGAATGCAATGCCCTCCATCCTAACACAAGATCCCACAAAGCACCACCACCCTGGGTTATGTTGTGTGAAGCACAGGGACACTCTTGGGACTCTTAGCCAAACAACTGCCAGGACAACACTCCCAGCCATCCTGTCAGCACAGCCAGCCCACCCCACAGGGAAGCAGAGTCAAAAGGAAGGAAGCATGGGCATGCTGGGAAGGGGGGTCGAGGCAATAGCATGATGGGAGTCGTAGTCACAGACATTGCTCAGCCTCACAACTGGCCCATCAACACCACCCTGAACCATGCTCACATCACAGGGAGTGGAGAAGGACTCACAAGATGGCTGACACTGGCTACTGCTGTGGGGAGCACAAGGCCCTGCTGCCAACTGTGCACCAACAAACAGCAGGACACCACTGACTGACAT
>CAWUFW010027231.1:0-28113 GCA_963921515.1 Calotriton arnoldi | reverse complement strand
TAACTTGTGTAACGATATATCTGTGTAAGAGACAGTAGTTAGTGATAGATTCCTTACCTTAGAATATCCCCAGGCGTCAGGCTGGATCCGGAAAAGTTTTGCGTAGCAGTACCCTTGCGCGTCGGTAGGCGGCGTCGTGCGGCTCCGCGTCCGTCGTCGGCGTCGTGATCGCCGGGATGACGTCGCGGGCAGTACTTAGGCGCCGCCCCTGCGCGCTGACGTCAGTTCTGTACACGACTTTCCGCGCCAGGAACGCAGAGCCATGCAAGAAGCTGACACAGGTGTCTGAAAAATACTAGGGCCCTGAAAGGGATGTCCTTAACCCTAGAAATCAGTTCGCAGAACGGGGAGGATGGGTGGGGCGGTAGGGAATCTATCACTAACTACTGTCTCTTACAGATATATCGTTACACAAGTTAGTAACTTGTGCATCTGAAAGAGACACGTTAGTGATAGATTCCTTACCTTAGAATAGATACCCCAGCAATACCAACCCCGGTGGTGGGTCTGCGAACAAAGATCAGACAAGGAAGTCTGGAGGACAGAACGGCCAAAGAAGCCGTCCCTCCGGACCTGACTGTCAAGGCAGTAATGCTTTGTAAACGTGTGCAGCGAGGCCCACGTGGCTGCCTGACAGATAACCGGCAGCGGAACACCGCGGCCCAAGGCCGTGGTAGCAGCCGTTGCCCTGGTGGAATGGGCACGCAGCCCAACAGGAGGCTCCTTCTTAGCCAAAGAATAGCAGGTCTTGATGCACAAGGTAACCCAGCGGGAGATGGTCCTCTTGTGCACCGCCCGACCTTTTTGGCGCCCACGTAGCCAACAAAGAGCTGGTCATCCACCCGGAAGTGTTTTGTGCGGTCAATATAGAAAGAGCGCACGTTTTGGGTCCAGACGGTGGAGCCTCTCTTCCTCTCTGGAAGGATGCGGAGGCGGAAAGAAGGTGGGCAAAGTGATGGTCTGCCCAATGTGGAAAGCAGTAACCACCTTTGGCAAGAAGGACGGACGCGTCCGAAGAACAACCTTGTCTGGATGAACAGACAGAAAGGGGAGGTTTGCAAGATAGAGCCTGGAGCTCACTCACCCGCCGAGCGGAGGTGATGGCCACCAGAAAGGCTGTCTTCAGAGTCAGAAGACGAAGAGGACAGTTATGCAGAGGCTCAAAGGGAGCGCACATTAAGAGGTAAGAACCAAGTTCAAGTCCCACTGAGGCATTACAAACGGAACAGGAGGGAAGAGGTGAGTAATGCCTTTTAAGAACCTGTTAACAACAGGGGACTTGAAAAGGGAGGGCTGATCAGGGAGCCTGAGGAAGGCCGAGATAGCACAAAGATAACCCTTGATGGTACCCAGGGCAGAACCCTGTTGGGCCAGAGAGAGAAGGAACAGAAGGACCTCAGAAAGAGGGGCAGAAAGGGGATCCACAGCCTTTGCTGTGCACCATGCCACAAATTTGTTCCACCTGCAGGCGTATACCACCTTAGTGGAGGGACGCCTGGCTGCCAGAATCACATCTGCAAACTTCGGGAGGCAAGTCGAAAGGAATCAACTGCCGCCGCTCAATCTCCACGCAAGCAGGTGTGAGCTGGACAGGCTCCGGGTGGAGGACCGTCCCCTGCTGCTGCGACAGAAGATCCTCCCGAAGAGGCAGACGGATCGGGGGATCTATGCTCATATTGAGTAGCTCGGGATACCAAACTCTTCGAGCCCAGTCCGGAGCCACAAGAATGACTTGGGCCCGGTCGTGCCGAATCTTCTTCAACACTCTGGGTAGAAGTGGTATAGGCGGAAAGGCGTACAACAGACCGCAACTCCACTCGCGACTGAAAGCGTCGCCGAGCGAGTGCCGCCTTGGAAATTCCAACGCGCAGAACTGATGACATTGCGCTGCTCTCTTCGGTGGCGAATAGATCTAACCAAGGCTCTCCCCACTGTAGAAAGAGTCCTTGCGCCACTTCCGAGTGAAGACGCCATTCGTGATCCATCATGCACCTGCGGCTGAGTTCGTCCCGCCCTGGCGTTCAGAGAACCTGCCAGGTGTTGAACCATCAGGAACATGCCCTGACGCTTCCAGCCATGTCCAGAGGCGCAGAGCCTCCTGACAAAGGGTCCAAGACCCCACCCCGCCCTGTTTGTTGCAGTACCACATGGCGGTGGTGTTGTCTGTGAACACCTGCACTACCTTCCTTTGACAGAGGGAAGGAATGCCTTGAGTGCAAGCCGGATCGCCCGGAGCTCCAGAAGGTTGATATGGAGCCGGGACTCCGCCGGAGACCAGAGGCCCCTGATCTCCGCCTCTCCAATGTGACCGCCCCATCCCAGAAGGGACGCGTCCGTCACAACTGTATGCTCTGGCTGGGGAAGGGAGAGGGATCTGCCCATGACCCATTGCCGGTTCGAGAGCCACCACTGCAACTGTTTTGCAGTCCCCTCCGAGATCTGGACGTGATCGGACAGGTTGCCCTGGTGCTGCGCCCACTGGAACTTCAGGTCCCACTGCAGAGCCCGCATATGCCATCTGGCATGATTGACCAGCAGGAGTGCAGGAGGCCATGAGGCCCAGCAGCCTCAGGGTCATCCGTGCCGAAACCCAGGATAAAGGCCGAAAGATCGGAATCATAGCCTGAATATCCCCGGACTCGCCGTTCGGGAGGATAGGCCCGAAACTGCGTCGTGTCCAGAACTGCTCCGATGAAAAGGAGCTGTGGAGAAGGAATTAGATGCGACTTCGGCACATTGATGGAGAACCCCAGCGAGTGCAGGAGTTCGGCCGTAGTCTGGAGGTGGGAGACGACTGCCTGGGACGAGCCCGCCTTCAGCAGCCAGTCGTCGAGGTAGGGGAAGACTGAAACCCCTGCCCGGCGCAGATGAGCTGCGACCACCGCCATCACTTCGTGAACACCCGAGGGGCACTGGTAAGGCCAAAGGGGAGCACGGTGAACTGAAAATGCTCGGGGCCTACCGTGAACCGAAGGTAACGCCGGTGGGCCGGCAGGACGGGGATGTGGAAATACGCGTCCTGCAAGTCCAACGCTACCAACCAGTCTCCAGGGTCGAGGGCAGTCAAGACCTGAGCTAGGGTGAGCATCTTGAACTTCTCCTTCCGGAGGAAGCGATTGACGTTCCGGAGGTCCAAGATAGGACGCATGTCCTCCTTGTCCTTTTGGGCACCAGAAAGTAGTGGGAGTAGCAACCACGCCCTACTTCTGGGGTCGGAACATGCTGCCGATGGCCCTCTTGGTCAAGAGGGCCGTGGACTTCCTTCTGTAGAAGCACCAAGTGATCCCCTGACATGCGGTGGAATTGAGGTGGCATGGCTGGGGGGGTGGTCTCGAAGGGGAGGGAGTAGCCCCTTCGGACAATGTCCAAGACCCACCTGTCCGAGGTGATGGTGCGCCAGTGGGGAAGGTGATGGCGGACCCTGCCCCCCTACTGGCGTGCCAGTGCACCTGAAAGGAGGGACTAGGAGGGCTTGGAGGCCGCGGACGGGTTGGAGGTGGTGGCCTGACCCGCACGCTGGTTGCCCGATCCGCCACGGCGGAATCCACGTCCTCGGCCACGCGAAGACGCCTGCTGCGCGGGCCGGTGGCTGGGCTGCTGACGTGAAGGGGCGCCCCTACCGTGGCCACGATAGGGGCGAAAAGCAGAAGGCAGCGGAGGGCGTGTAGCAGAAAGGCCCAGGGACTTTGCAGTAGCCCGTGAGTCCTTAAAGCGCTCCAACGCATGGTCTGCTTTGGACCCAAAAAGACCGAGCTCATCAAAGGGCATGTCCATGAGAGTATTCTGGACATCCCTGAAAAACCAGTGGTTCTCAGCCAGGCGTGGCGCCGGAGCGCCACCGTCGTTGCAATCGACCTGCCCAGCGAGTCGGCGGTGTCAAGCGCCACAACGGATAGTGTATTTGGCCGCATCCCTTCCTTCCGCAATGGCGCGGGAAAGCAGTGCCTGGACCTCCTCAGGGCACTGGGGCAAAACATCCGCCACCGAATCCCACAGGGAGTGGGTATATCGGCCCAAAAGACAAGCGGTGTTAACGGACCGCAAGCCAGCACTGGAGGAAGAAAAACCTTTCTTCCCAAACTGATCCAGGCGTTTGGATTCCCTATCCGGAGGAGCGGTAGGGAAGGCGGTTTGGGAAGCGGAGGCTTGGACAACCAAGCTCTCAGGAGTGGGGGTGGACAGAAAGAAACAGGGGGTCGCCCGGAGCGGGGCGATGGCGTCGTGACACGTTCCGATCCACAGGAGCCCCTGTGTTGGGCTTGGACCAGGCGCCCAAAAGAACGTCAGTGAGGGCGGTCGTTAAACGGCAGCACAGTCTCCGCAGAGGAGGCTGCCGGCTGAAGCACCTCTGTCAAGATGTTAGTCTTTACTGCGTCAGTAGGGAGCTGGAGACGTAAGGCCCCAGCAGCCCTACGCAACACCGTACCAAAATTGGCCCCCTCCTCCGTAGCCACGGGAGGAGACAGCATGCCAGTGTCAGGAGAAGTATCCAGACCACTGGCCTCCCCTAGACTCTCTGTCCAGTCCTCATCATACTGACAGTTGCGTGTCAGAGGGTCATCAGACCCCTCCCAGTCCTCCTGGTCCTCCTCTGGTTCAAAATAAGGAGGAGGAGGGACATTTGGGACCCAAGGTCCCATCGGCGCGCGAGCCGGCGTCGAGCGACGTCGCTCCGGGTCCATGTCCGGAGCCGGAAGGAACTGGGGGACGACGCCGCCCGGAGCCCAGGGCGGCGTCGAGAACGGCACCGGAGACATCGGCGCCGGCGGAGGTGTCGTGAGGTCGACCGGCGTCGATGGGGGTTGTGGAGCCGGGATCGAGGCCGGGGCCGAAGCCGGAGCCGGGATCGAGGCTGGAGGCTCGGGCGACGCCGGGGCCGGAGCCGCCGGCGACGCCGGAGCAACCCCATCAGGGCCGCGGGGCCCGAAGGCGCACCGGAGGGGCCTGAAGGCCCGAAGAGGCGGGCCATGGCCGACAGGAACTCCTGTACCTTGGCCGGATCCGCCCCGAACCCGGGAAGGGGCGGGTATGACGCGGGCGACTCCACAGGCAAGTCCGGGGCCGCGGGGGCGGGGACGGTGCCGGGAGGGGCCTCAGCCGAGTCGCGAGACCGGCGAGGCGAAGTCCGAGAGCGACGATGCTTCTTGGACTTCTTGTGCTTAGACTTCACCGGACGAAGAAGTCGACGACCGGTGTGCACTCCGCGAGCGACCCCTGGACCTCTCACGCGACCGGGGCTTCCGCGGAGCCGAATGCCGGGCCTCGAGGAGCTTTCGAGACCGCTCTCGCAAAGCTTTCGGGTTGAGGGCCTGGCATTCGGGACAAGACTCGGTGTCGTGGCCTCGGCCGAGGCAGAAGAGACACTCCCAATGCGGGTCGGTGACGGACATCATCCGCGCACAGGCGCCGCATCGCTTGAAGCCGGGCATCCCTAGCGACACCTTAAAGTTGAAAAAACCAGTGAAAAAATCACCAAAAGTATGGTCAAAAATTGACCAGGGCACTGCTCTTCCCGGATCTGCGCTTGCTGGCGCGGAAAAGAAGGGTACAGAACTGACGTCAGCGCGCAGGGCGGCGCCTAAGTACTGCCCGCGACGTCATCCCGGCGATCACGACGCCGACGACGGACGCGGAGCCGCACGACGCCGCCTACCGACGCGCAAGGGTACTGCTACGCAAAACTTTCCGGATCCAGCCTGACGCCTGGGGATATTCTAAGGTAAGGAATCTATCACTAACGTGTCTCTTTCAGATATCAACACACAAAGGTGGCGCTTATACGCACCTCCACACTGGCACTTAAAGGCTGAACGGGCCTGACACCACAGGGGTGCAGGGAGCAATGCTTTGAAAAGTTTGGATCCAGTCTGGTGCCTGGGGAATATTCTAAAGGTGAGGAATCTGCGGTTAGAAGTATCCATCAGAAACATTCTTTTACAGGTGCTTTTAAACACGCTTGAAATTACTAGTCTATCGATATAAGAAAAAATACAAACTCCTATCTTTCTTACAATACATTAAACCTATCTCTTCTATCGATTTTTGAACTACTGTTTCTATTTACTTGTACACTAAGTTTTACAAATGCTAAATCAATTGAGTTTTGAAATGTAATTCTTTATTTGGTATACATTTAGTTATTTCACGTTTCCTGTATCAGTTAAATGTGCACCAGAGTTACATGTAAAGGGCCCGAATACCCACAATGGGGCCAGAGTGCTATATATATCTGTTAAATAAATATATAGCTCCAGGAAAAAAAAACCATTTCTTACCTTCAGTAAGAAACTTTGATAGATTTATGATCCTGCAGATTCATTTATCATTTGAATATTCCCAGGCATCACACTAATCAGGAAATTCTTCAATAGCTCTCCCGCAGTGTGAACTAGATTAAGTCATATAACGCTGCCCTGATGTGAATTTAAATTTTTCCTGCACCCTTTGACGTGGATCTGTAGCTGCTATCTGTGATTTTCCATGATTTACTCTACAATGTTTTCCACAAAAACTACTCTTTTGTGTAGGTGACTAAGACCTCAGGGTGTAAAGGTTCATCTTTGACCCCACCGAAATCTGCCTGTGGTGCCAAGAGTCAAAACCTGACTTGATGTGAAGTGAGAAATGCGGCTTTATACATGCCAAGGTTATCAAGAAGGAGGAGGCCAAGCATTCATAGTCAGGCTGAAAGTTGCACTCTTCTCAATCCTTCAAGTTGTGGAGAGAGAGAAGAGAGAAGGCGGGAGAAGAAGAGGAGGAGAAAAACAACTCTTCAACCCATAGTCGCTCCCACTCACAAGGTAGGTTACATCTACATTCTTCACCTTTAGCAGAGTCTTCTTCAGGGTCGGAGCTGGTCAATGTTACTACACCTAGGAAACCTCTTCAGACAATGCCACTGTCTCCTCTGGTGCCTGCAGGGGAGGTAATGACACGGTCTCCTCTGGTGCCTGCACTGGTACCCATCCCGGCTCCTTTGCCGAACCCTGTCAGCACCAACTATGATGCTGTTCCAGGAGCAGGGCACCAACCCAGCAAAATTGATAGCGAGCTTCAGGAATGCAGCAGTCCCCTTCCTGCGCCCGAAGGCCACAGGGTGCTGTTCGGGGCTCAGTTTGGGTTTCCACCAGTAGGTTCATTCTCAGTGCCATTCAACTACATAAGAATCCTTCAGGACACAGTGCCAACGCTGGTTGCAAACCTTACTGGCACCTAACCGTCTGCCAGATAGTCTTCAACTTGCACTAATTATGGCCCCAGTACTGGTGTTGGCGATAGCACAGCTCCTCCCCAGAATCAAGCTCCTTAAACCAAGACCATTCTTATGAGGCCCCCACAAAGATTGGCTGGGGAGGCCAGGTACAAGGAGAAATCCCAGTCTTGGTCAACATGACATGACGTTAACCATACTCACAGACAACTGATGCCATCTTTGAGTCGGGACTCGGACCATATTCAAATGCCAGAAGTAACAGCCCAGATGATTTAGTCAGCAGAGAGGAGGCCAACTTGCTACATCTAAACCCTTGCAGACAGTGGAATATGTTGAACTGTAAAACACCAGTTGTCTTGATACCTCCCACGAAAAAAGATGGAGTGTCTCTAAGGTCGAGCACCTCCTGAGGAAGCCTTGTTTCATGCAGTTTTGAGGAACAGGTTACTTACCATCAGTAACGTTTTTTCTGGTACAAACTCTAATCGCATATTTCTCGTTGGCCCTTCTGACCATCCTCTCCCTCCCCCAGTTCAGCAAACAAGGCTCTTCACCCCAACATCCTGTTAGATTCTAACAGGGGGAAGAACCGCTTTTGGAGAAAAGGCGTACAGGAGTCCCAGATTTCAGTCTAGCTGGAACGCGTCTCTGAGCGAAAGCCGCCTGGCCTTTCCAGTGCGCAGAAGTACTGACACATTGCGGTGGAGAACAGATTGAGCCAAGGTTCTCTCCATTCTTGGAAGAGACCTTGCGCTACCTCCAAGTAGACTCCATTCTTAAATTGCAAGGCATCGACGAGTGAGTTAGTCTGCCCTGGCTTTCACAGATCCCACCAAGCGCTGCATGTTAAGTCAGATGCCCAGTTTCTACAGCCAAGACCAGAGACACAGGGCCTCCTGGCAGAGGATCCACAATCCCACTCCCCCTTGTTTGTTGCAATACCACATGGCAGTGGTGATGTCCATGACCATGAACCAATCTTCTCTTGATGGATGTGAGGAAGGCTTTCAAATGCTAAGTGAATCACCCTCAGCTCCAGGAGGTTGATGTGAAACTGGGATTCCGTCGGAGACCAGAGTCCACTGATCCACCTCTCTCAGGTGGCCGCCCAACCTAGAAGTGAGGTGTTATAACTGTCCATTCCGTGTGGGGAAGGGAGGGTGTTTGCCACTGGTCCAATTGCGGTTAGTCAACCAGTACTACAGATCTTTCGCTGTCTTCCCCCTAAATCTGTTACCGGTTGGAAAGATTCCCCTGGCGTTTTGCTCACTGGGACTTCAGATCCCACTGCAGAGTCCACATATTCCATCAAGATTGCTTCACTAGGAGGATGCAGGAGGCCATCAGTCCCTGTAGCCTCAGAGTACATTTCACCAAAATACAGGACTAAGGTCGAAACAGCGGGATTCATAGCCCAAATGTCCAGGACTCTCCGCTCTGGGAGTGAGTCAGATGTGACTTCGGAACATTAACAGTGAACCCTGTAAGTGCAGAGTTTCTCTGTAGTCTGGAGGTAGGTGACGACTGCCTGGGGCTAGCCCGCCTTCAATAGCCAGATGTCAAGGTAGGGGGAAGACTGGGATCCCTGACTTCCGCATGTATTCTACAACCACCATAATCACTTTTGTGAACACCTGAGGGGCACTGGTGAGTCCATAGGGAGCTCAGTGAACTAGAAATGCTCTTGACCTACTGTGAATTGCAGGTAACACCTGGGGGCCTGCAGGACAGGGATGTGGAAATAGGAGTCCTGGAGGTCCAACACTAACATCCAGTCTCCTAGGTCAAAGGCAGACAGAACCTGAGTTAATGTGGAGCATCTTGAATTTCTCTTTCCGTAGAAAGGCATTGAGCGGGAGAAGTTTTAATATCAGACAAAGGCCTCTGTCCTTTTTTGACACGGAAAGTAGCAGCAATAGCAGCCACGTCCTACTTCTGATGCCAACACCCTTTTGATGGCTCCTTTGGCCAACAGAGCCCGCACTTTGACGAAGCAAAAAGATATGGTCCTCTGTCAGCTGTTATGAGGATGGTGGCAAGGGTTGTAGAGTCTGCAGGAAGGGTAGGGTATAACTTTTTTTGAACAATCTGTAGCACCCTCTAGTCGGAAGTAATTGCTTGACACTGGGTATACGTGGTATATGATCCTGCTGCCAAAGGGATGGGTGTGCTGCATAGAGAACCCACCAAAGAGGTTTTGAGGCTGAAACTGCTGGAACAGAGGGGGACTGAACAGTACGCAGGGTGTGAGTCCTCTGTCCTATATGGGATTTCCATCCAGGTCCATGAAAGGACTGAGAAGCCTGCTGTACAGGGGGATAAGATGGGTATTGCGGACACTCATTGGAGCCATGACTGTGGCCATGGAAGGGGCGAAAAGACTGTTGCTGGTGGCGGAAGCCCAGGGAGAGGTCCAGGCATTTGGCCATGACTCTGCTCCTCTGAAGTGCTCGAGTGCCGTGTCAGCCTTGTCGCCGAAGAGGCATGTTAATAAAGGGTGATTGGACATCCCCTGAAGAACCAGCAGACCGCAACCAAGCAGGGCGATGAGGTGCCGCTGTAGAGGCCATGGCCCAACTAAAAATCAGGGGTGTCCAGTTCATATTGAATGGTGTACTTTGCTGCGTCCCTAATATCAACCGATGCCTGGTTCTGGACGGCCCAGCTCTCCTCTGGAAGCATGTGCAGCAGCTAAGCAACCGAATCCCACAAGACATTCCCAACTGATGGAAGAGAAGATCCTCTTTCCAAAAGTATCCAGCCTCCTGGATTCCCTAGCCCATGGGGAGGTAGGGAACGCGCTTGGGTGTATCCTGTCGTGGCTTGCACCACCAGGCTCTGGGGGGAGAGGAATGCTGTGACAAGAAGGCTGGCTCTCCTGTGGAGGGGTAATGGCATTGGGCAATCATTCTGTGCATGAGGATACTGTGCAGGATTTGGCCCAGGCCCCCAGGAGAACACTGGTGAGGGCCTAATTAAAAGAGAGCAGGGGCTCTGCAGAGCTCATCCACGGTTCAAGGACCTCTGTCAAGACATTGCTCTTAACCTCGAAGGCAGGTAGTTGCAGGTCAAGAACATCCACAGCCTTGCATATCATGGTCGCAAATTATGCCCTTCCTCTATGGCAAGGCCTGGAGGTAAAACCAGGCAAGTGTCTGCATAGGTGCCCTGACCCCTGGCATCATCCAACCTCTCATACCAGTTTTCCTCCTGTCATCCGCCAGGAGGCTGTAACCCTCTACATCATCCTCTCCTACAGGAAAGGAGGGCCTGTCCAAGGGTGGGAAATCTGAGGTTGAGTGAGATCCAGACGGCACCAGTGTCGACGTCGAGGTTTCAGAGTTGGAGAGGAGAATAGGCTTCTCTCAAGCGGTGCCGGTGACTGCGTCAGATGGACTTGGAAAGGTGGAGGCACTGGTGTCAGTCAGAATCCAGAGGCGGATCCAGAAGCCGCCGGCTGGCATGGAGGGTGAACCTGCCGACGGACCCTTCGGACCCCAGGGAGCCTCTTGGCTCCCTCGGGTCCGAAGGTGCACCAGAGGGAACAGTAGGCCAAAAGATGGAGTGCATAGCATCGTAAGACTTGGGCAGGGAGAGATTCTAGCTCAAGAGAACCCGGAGAAGCCTGGAGGGTTCCCAGTCACCAGCTCCGCACGTGGAGTACAGGAGTTGGGCCTAGAAGCACTGCGCTTATTAGGTGAAGACTAAGAATGCTTCAACTTCTTCTTCTGCTTCTTCGACTTACCCCACTTGGAAGACAAGGACTTGGGAGTAGGATGACTACCATCCATGGGAACGGATTTGGGATCTCCCTCAAGACTTGGATCGGCACAGAGCCTTCTTCTGCCACGCCGTCAGAAGCTTCAAAGACTGCTCGTGAATCACCTTCAGGTGCATCGACTTGAAGTCGGCACAGGCCTTGGGGGTGTGGCCCAACCCGAGGCAGCACAGGCATCTGTCTGACATTCTTCACACAGTAAAAGCCCCGTGGGTTTGTTGGGAGACATGTCCATAGCACACTTGGAGCAAAGCTAAAGAGAGATGACTAACTCGAAAAAGTGGTCAAAAAGTGATCAAGGTAGCTTTAGGGATCTGGGCGCTTGGTGCAGAAAGAAATGGTTATCAGTGCGTTGGGGAGGCGCCTATATAGGTGCACACAACGTCCGGAGCACCCAGCGCCGAGCAGATCGGAGCCACATACCGGCTTGCAGAGGTACTGCTCAAGATATTCCGGATCCAGTCGGACGCCTGTGGAATATTCTAAGGTGAGAGCACTTGCGGTTAGATAAAATCTCTATCAGAAGAAAGCAGCATAGTTTTTACAGATGCCTCTACCGAAAGTGGAGGCTAGATCTAACAATTTGAGAGAATAACTACAGCCTGCTTTGGTAGCAGAAAAAAACTGCTTCAGTGCTTTATTTAATGCGGCTTTACTCAAAGTAGCTGCATTGATACTTACCAAAGTTTTTCTTGAAAATGTTTTTAAGTGTCATATTAGTTAATTTTGCTAATGCATGTTCGAGGTTAAGTAAAAAAGTGCATATTTACTGCAACTTGTAAATGCTGCATCTCAAGAACTCTCCAGTGTGTCTTTTTCGGTTTACATGACTAAAATACATACAAATACAGTCTATCTTTATAAATAGGTGTCGGATTTCTAGACAGCCTTATTTCTTCAATTGTTTTGGTGCTGTTTAATGCATTACAATTGATCCTTTGTGTAAGCCTGAACGCTCAGAGTGACAGCTACACAAGGTTGAGCTAAAGGTTTACCAAACAAAACCTACTAGTCATAAAGGGGTTGGCAAGTGTATTACATGGTGAGGTCGCACAACCACACCATATAACACACCCCATTTCCTCACACCCACCAATCCCGCACCACTCTCCAAGAAACTGGTTGCCTTCGGAAAGAGTATTCTCTGATGAAAATGTAGCACTGAGGTCCAGGAATACCCAATGTCTGCTTACAGAGGTACTTCCATGCGTGTTGGGAAATGCTATACACAGTGGTGCCAAGCCTACTTCATCACATGAAGAAGCATTGTATAAAAGTGGTCAAAGATAGCCAGGATGCCCCCAATCAAATTATTAGAACAGACCTTTAACACAGCAGGCTCTGTGACCGCAGTCATAGTCTCATCTGTAGCCTTAAGAAGGCATGCACTATTGTTATCTACCAGTTTTTCCGGTGCACGTCAGTCTTATGGTTTTATCATTTGATGGCTCTTGTCTGTTTAGTGCCAAAATTTATTTAGCACGGGAGAGTTTCAAGGCAGCCCAAGCAATTGCTCAACCCTCTGGACAAGCATTCCCAGTCAGAGACATCCACAGACAGTACTGTAAAGTTTAGGCCTACTCAAATGGGTTTCTATAAGGAAATGGGCTATTAATTGTGAGGCCAGCACAAGTAATAGGTCCAGAATTATCCCCTCACTGGGAGCCAAACACCCTATTGTAGTGCTTGACTCTCCCAGGGTAACGGAGCAGAGCAGTCAAAGGCCTACTCAAGGGAGGTGGTGTGGCTAGTAATCACCATTCCCTGGCACGCTATAACACTCAATAAAGGATTGTCCGATCTGTGCTTTTTTTTAGAAAAGGAAAATTACATTTATTACACATACACTGCTTAATACTACACAGTAATTTTCAGATATACATAAGACTGGTAGAAAAACCTTTCATAACATTACATTTGGCCCCTAAAGGGGTCATGACCCCTAAAATTCACAGTAACCCCCTCCCCTACAATACATCACAAACCTAATAGAAGAGTGTCACCGTAAATCAAGCATGAACACACTTAAAGAGAGAATCACATGTCCTCCCGCATCACTCTATGACTGACGAACAAGTTACTTACCTTCGGTAACGATATATCTGTAAGAAACATTAGTAGTGATAGATTCCTTACCTTAGAATATCCCCAGGCGTCAGACTGGATCCGGAAAGTTTTCGTCAGCAGTACCCCTGCGCGTCGGTAGGTGGCGTCGTGCGGCTCCGCGTCCGTCATTGGCGTCGTGGTCGCCGAGATGACGTCGCGGGCGCTACTTAGACGCCGCCCACGCGCGCTGACGTCAGTTCTGTACACGACTTTCCGCGCCAGGAATGCAGAGCCATGCAAGATACTGACCACTGGTGCATTGAAACTAGGGCGCTGAAAGGGATGACCTTGACCCTAGAAATCAGTTCGCAGAACAGGGAGGATGGGTAGGGCGGTAGGAATCTATCACTACTAATGTTTCTTACAGATATATCGTTACCGAAGGTAAGTAACGCACAAGTTACTAACTTGTGTAACGATATATCTGTAAGAGACAGTAGTTAGTGATAGATTCCTTACCTTAGAATATCCCCAGGCGTCAGGCTGGATCCGGAAAGTTTTGCGTAGCAGTACCCTTGCGCGTCGGTAGGCGGCGTGCGTGCGGCTCCGCGTCCGTCGTCGGCGTCGTGATCGCCGGGATGACGTCGCGGGCAGTACTTAGGCGCCGCCCCTGCGCGCTGACGTCAGTTCTGTACACGACTTTCCGCGCCAGGAACGCAGAGCCATGCAAGAAGCTGACACAGGTGTCTGAAAAATACTAGGGCCCTGAAAGGGATGTCCTTAACCCTAGAAATCAGTTCGCAGAACAGGGGAGGATGGGTGGCGTAGGAATCTATCACTAACTACTGTCTCCTGCAGACCTGTCAACTTGCAGATATTATCTCAGGTTACGATGGTCGGTGGCCCAGCATTTCCGATCGCCCATGGTTCCTCGTTCTGCAGAGGCCACCGACTGCCACTGGCGTCGGCATCCCTACTGGCGAGGCCACCGACATGCAGACTCGCAGTAATGCAGCATTACTGCGACTCTGCATGACGGAGGCCACCCCAGAAGGCATGCCCACGCCAGTGGCAGTCGGTGGCCTCTGCAGAACGAGGAACCATGGGCGATCGGAAATGCTGGGCCACCGACCATCGTAACCTGAGATAATATCCGCAAGAGACAGGTCTGCAGGAGACAGAATAGTCTGACAGATCTCACCGGCTGCCCTCGCCTGTCCTCCTGTTCCTGGCGGCTGAATTTCTAGGGTTAAGGACATCCCTTTCAGGGCCCTAGTATTTTTCAGACACCTGTGTCAGCTTCTTGCATGGCTCTGCGTTCCTGGCGCGGAAAGTCGTGTACAGAACTGACGTCAGCGCGCAGGGGCGGCGCCTAAGTACTGCCCGCGACGTCATCCCGGCGATCACGACGCCGACGACGGACGCGGAGCCGCACGCACGCCGCCTACCGACGCGCAAGGGTACTGCTACGCAAAACTTTCCGGATCCAGCCTGACGCCTGGGGATATTCTAAGGTAAGGAATCTATCACTAACTACTGTCTCTTACAGATATATCGTTACACAAGTTAGTAACTTGTGCGTTACTTACCTTCGGTAACGATATATCTGTAAGAAACATTAGTAGTGATAGATTCCTACCGCCCTACCCATCCTCCCTGTTCTGCGAACTGATTTCTAGGGTCAAGGTCATCCCTTTCAGCGCCCTAGTTTCAATGCACCAGTGGTCAGTATCTTGCATGGCTCTGCATTCCTGGCGCGGAAAGTCGTGTACAGAACTGACGTCAGCGCGCGTGGGCGGCGTCTAAGTAGCGCCCGCGACGTCATCTCGGCGACCACGACGCCAATGACGGACGCGGAGCCGCACGACGCCACCTACCGACGCGCAGGGGTACTGCTGACGAAAACTTTCCGGATCCAGTCTGACGCCTGGGGATATTCTAAGGTAAGGAATCTATCACTACTAATGTTTCTTACAGATATATCGTTACCGAAGGTAAGTAACTTGTTCGTCAGTCATAGAGTGATGCGGGAGGACATGTGATTCTCTCTTTAAGTGTGTTCATGCTTGATTTACGGTGACACTCTTCTATTAGGTTTGTGATGTATTGTAGGGGAGGGGGTTACTGTGAATTTTAGGGGTCATGACCCCTTTAGGGGCCAAATGTAATGTTATGAAAGGTTTTTCTACCAGTCTTATGTATATCTGAAAATTACTGTGTAGTATTAAGCAGTGTATGTGTAATAAATGTAATTTTCCTTTTCTAAAAAAAAGCACAGATCGGACAATCCTTTATTGAGTGTTATAGCGTGCCAGGGAATGGTGATTACTAGCCACACCACCTCCCTTGAGTAGGCCTTTGACTGCTCTGCTCCGTTACCCTGGGAGAGTCAAGCACTACAATAGGGTGTTTGGCTCCCAGTGAGGGGATAATTCTGGACCTATTACTTGTGCTGGCCTCTACAATTAATAGCCCATTTCCTTATAGAAACCCATTTGAGTAGGCCTAAACTTTACAGTACTGTCTGTGGATGTCTCTGACTGGGAATGCTTGTCCAGAGGGTTGAGCAATTGCTTGGGCTGCCTTGAAACTCTCCCCGTGCTAAATAAATTTTGGCACTAAACAGACAAGAGCCATCAAATGATAAAACCATAAGACTGACGTGCACCGGAAAAACTGGTAGATAACAATAGTGCATGCCTTCTTAAGGCTACAGATGAGACTATGACTGCGGTCACAGAGCCTGCTGTGTTAAAGGTCTGTTCTAATAATTTGATTGGGGGCATCCTGGCTATCTTTGACCACTTTTATACAATGCTTCTTCATGTGATGAAGTAGGCTTGGCACCACTGTGTATAGCATTTCCCAACACGCATGGAAGTACCTTTGTAAGCAGACATTGGGTATTCCTGGACCTCAGTGCTACATTTTCATCAGAGAATACTCTTTCCGAAGGCAACCAGTTTCTTGGAGAGTGGTGCGGGATTGGTGGGTGTGAGGAAATGGGGTGTGTTATATGGTGTGGTTGTGCGACCTCACCATGTAATACACTTGCCAACCCCTTTATGACTAGTAGGTTTTGTTTGGTAAACCTTTAGCTCAACCTTGTGTAGCTGTCACTCTGAGCGTTCAGGCTTACACAAAGGATCAATTGTAATGCATTAAACAGCACCAAAACAATTGAAGAAATAAGGCTGTCTAGAAATCCGACACCTATTTATAAAGATAGACTGTATTTGTATGTATTTTAGTCATGTAAACCGAAAAAGACACACTGGAGAGTTCTTGAGATGCAGCATTTACAAGTTGCAGTAAATATGCACTTTTTTACTTAACCTCGAACATGCATTAGCAAAATTAACTAATATGACACTTAAAAACATTTTCAAGAAAAACTTTGGTAAGTATCAATGCAGCTACTTTGAGTAAAGCCGCATTAAATAAAGCACTGAAGCAGTTTTTTTCTGCTACCAAAGCAGGCTGTAGTTATTCTCTCAAATTGTTAGATCTAGCCTCCACTTTCGGTAGAGGCATCTGTAAAAACTATGCTGCTTTCTTCTGATAGAGATTTTATCTAACCGCAAGTGCTCTCACCTTAGAATATTCCACAGGCGTCCGACTGGATCCGGAATATCTTGAGCAGTACCTCTGCAAGCCGGTATGTGGCTCCGATCTGCTCGGCGCTGGGTGCTCCGGACGTTGTGTGCACCTATATAGGCGCCTCCCCAACGCACTGATAACCATTTCTTTCTGCACCAAGCGCCCAGATCCCTAAAGCTACCTTGATCACTTTTTGACCACTTTTTCGAGTTAGTCATCTCTCTTTAGCTTTGCTCCAAGTGTGCTATGGACATGTCTCCCAACAAACCCACGGGGCTTTTACTGTGTGAAGAATGTCAGACAGATGCCTGTGCTGCCTCGGGTTGGGCCACACCCCCAAGGCCTGTGCCGACTTCAAGTCGATGCACCTGAAGGTGATTCACGAGCAGTCTTTGAAGCTTCTGACGGCGTGGCAGAAGAAGGCTCTGTGCCGATCCAAGTCTTGAGGGAGATCCCAAATCCGTTCCCATGGATGGTAGTCATCCTACTCCCAAGTCCTTGTCTTCCAAGTGGGGTAAGTCGAAGAAGCAGAAGAAGAAGTTGAAGCATTCTTAGTCTTCACCTAATAAGCGCAGTGCTTCTAGGCCCAACTCCTGTACTCCACGTGCGGAGCTGGTGACTGGGAACCCTCCAGGCTTCTCCGGGTTCTCTTGAGCTAGAATCTCTCCCTGCCCAAGTCTTACGATGCTATGCACTCCATCTTTTGGCCTACTGTTCCCTCTGGTGCACCTTCGGACCCGAGGGAGCCAAGAGGCTCCCTGGGGTCCGAAGGGTCCGTCGGCAGGTTCACCCTCCATGCCAGCCGGCGGCTTCTGGATCCGCCTCTGGATTCTGACTGACACCAGTGCCTCCACCTTTCCAAGTCCATCTGACGCAGTCACCGGCACCGCTTGAGAGAAGCCTATTCTCCTCTCCAACTCTGAAACCTCGACGTCGACACTGGTGCCGTCTGGATCTCACTCAACCTCAGATTTCCCACCCTTGGACAGGCCCTCCTTTCCTGTAGGAGAGGATGATGTAGAGGGTTACAGCCTCCTGGCGGATGACAGGAGGAAAACTGGTATGAGAGGTTGGATGATGCCAGGGGTCAGGGCACCTATGCAGACACTTGCCTGGTTTTACCTCCAGGCCTTGCCATAGAGGAAGGGCATAATTTGCGACCATGATATGCAAGGCTGTGGATGTTCTTGACCTGCAACTACCTGCCTTCGAGGTTAAGAGCAATGTCTTGACAGAGGTCCTTGAACCGTGGATGAGCTCTGCAGAGCCCCTGCTCTCTTTTAATTAGGCCCTCACCAGTGTTCTCCTGGGGGCCTGGGCCAAATCCTGCACAGTATCCTCATGCACAGAATGATTGCCCAATGCCATTACCCCTCCACAGGAGAGCCAGCCTTCTTGTCACAGCATTCCTCTCCCCCCAGAGCCTGGTGGTGCAAGCCACGACAGGATACACCCAAGCGCGTTCCCTACCTCCCCATGGGCTAGGGAATCCAGGAGGCTGGATACTTTTGGAAAGAGGATCTTCTCTTCCATCAGTTGGGAATGTCTTGTGGGATTCGGTTGCTTAGCTGCTGCACATGCTTCCAGAGGAGAGCTGGGCCGTCCAGAACCAGGCATCGGTTGATATTAGGGACGCAGCCAAAGTACACCATTCAATATGAACTGGACACCCCTGATTTTTAGTTGGGCCATGGCCTCTACAGCGGCACCTCATCGCCCTGCTTGGTTGCGGTCTGCTGGTTCTTCAGGGGATGTCCAATCACCCTTTATTAACATGCCTCTTCGGCGACAAGGCTGACACGGCACTCGAGCACTTCAGAGGAGCAGAGTCATGGCCAAATGCCTGGACCTCTCCCTGGGCTTCCGCCACCAGCAACAGTCTTTTCGCCCCTTCCATGGCCACAGTCAGTGGCTCCAATGAGTGTCCGCAATACCCATCTTATCCCCCTGTACAGCAGGCTTCTCAGTCCTTTCATGGACCTGGATGGAAATCCCATATAGGACAGAGGACTCACACCCTGCGTACTGTTCAGTCCCCCTCTGTTCCAGCAGTTTCAGCCTCAAAACCTCTTTGGTGGGTTCTCTATGCAGCACACCCATCCCTTTGGCAGCAGGATCATATACCACGTATACCCAGTGTCAAGCAATTACTTCCGACTAGAGGGTGCTACAGATTGTTCAAAAAAAGTTATACCCTACCCTTCCTGCAGACTCTACAACCCTTGCCACCATCCTCATAACAGCTGACAGAGGACCATATCTTTTTGCTTCGTCAAAGTGCGGGCTCTGTTGGCCAAAGGAGCCATCAAAAGGGTGTTGGCATCAGAAGTAGGACGTGGCTGCTATTGCTGCTACTTTCCGTGTCAAAAAAGGACAGAGGCCTTTGTCTGATATTAAAACTTCTCCCGCTCAATGCCTTTCTACGGAAAGAGAAATTCAAGATGCTCCACATTAACTCAGGTTCTGTCTGCCTTTGACCTAGGAGACTGGATGTTAGTGTTGGACCTCCAGGACTCCTATTTCCACATCCCTGTCCTGCAGGCCCCCAGGTGTTACCTGCAATTCACAGTAGGTCAAGAGCATTTCTAGTTCACTGAGCTCCCTATGGACTCACCAGTGCCCCTCAGGTGTTCACAAAAGTGATTATGGTGGTTGTAGAATACATGCGGAAGTCAGGGATCCCAGTCTTCCCCCTACCTTGACATCTGGCTATTGAAGGCGGGCTAGCCCCAGGCAGTCGTCACCTACCTCCAGACTACAGAGAAACTCTGCACTTACAGGGTTCACTGTTAATGTTCCGAAGTCACATCTGACTCACTCCCAGAGCGGAGAGTCCTGGACATTTGGGCTATGAATCCCGCTGTTTCGACCTTAGTCCTGTATTTTGGTGAAATGTACTCTGAGGCTACAGGGACTGATGGCCTCCTGCATCCTCCTAGTGAAGCAATCTTGATGGAATATGTGGACTCTGCAGTGGGATCTGAAGTCCCAGTGAGCAAAACGCCAGGGGAATCTTTCCAACCGGTAACAGATTTAGGGGGAAGACAGCGAAAGATCTGTAGTACTGGTTGACTAACCGCAATTGGACCAGTGGCAAACACCCTCCCTTCCCCACACGGAATGGACAGTTATAACACCTCACTTCTAGGTTGGGCGGCCACCTGAGAGAGGTGGATCAGTGGACTCTGGTCTCCGACGGAATCCCAGTTTCACATCAACCTCCTGGAGCTGAGGGTGATTCACTTAGCATTTGAAAGCCTTCCTCACATCCATCAAGAGAAGATTGGTTCATGGTCATGGACATCACCACTGCCATGTGGTATTGCAACAAACAAGGGGGAGTGGGATTGTGGATCCTCTGCCAGGAGGCCCTGTGTCTCTGGTCTTGGCTGTAGAAACTGGGCATCTGACTTAACATGCAGCGCTTGGTGGGATCTGTGAAAGCCAGGGCAGACTAACTCACTCGTCGATGCCTTGCAATTTAAGAATGGAGTCTACTTGGAGGTAGCGCAAGGTCTCTTCCAAGAATGGAGAGAACCTTGGCTCAATCTGTTCTCCACCGCAATGTGTCAGTACTTCTGCGCACTGGAAAGGCCAGGCGGCTTTCGCTCAGAGACGCGTTCCAGCTAGACTGAAATCTGGGACTCCTGTACGCCTTTTCTCCAAAAGCGGTTCTTCCCCCTGTTAGAATCTAACAGGATGTTGGGGTGAAGAGCCTTGTTTGCTGAACTGGGGGAGGGAGAGGATGGTCAGAAGGGCCAACGAGAAATATGCGATTAGAGTTTGTACCAGAAAAAACGTTACTGATGGTAAGTAACCTGTTCCTCAAAACTGCATGAAACAAGGCTTCCTCAGGAGGTGCTCGACCTTAGAGACACTCCATCTTTTTTCGTGGGAGGTATCAAGACAACTGGTGTTTTACAGTTCAACATATTCCACTGTCTGCAAGGGTTTAGATGTAGCAAGTTGGCCTCCTCTCTGCTGACTAAATCATCTGGGCTGTTACTTCTGGCATTTGAATATGGTCCGAGTCCCGACTCAAAGATGGCATCAGTTGTCTGTGAGTATGGTTAACGTCATGTCATGTTGACCAAGACTGGGATTTCTCCTTGTACCTGGCCTCCCAGCCAATCTTTGTGGGGGCCTCATAAGAATGGTCTTGGTTTAAGGAGCTTGATTCTGGGGAGGAGCTGTGCTATCGCCAACACCAGTACTGGGGCCATAATTAGTGCAAGTTGAAGACTATCTGGCAGACGGTTAGGTGCCAGTAAGGTTTGCAACCAGCGTTGGCACTGTGTCCTGAAGGATTCTTATGTAGTTGAATGGCACTGAGAATGAACCTACTGGTGGAAACCCAAACTGAGCCCCGAACAGCACCCTGTGGCCTTCGGGCGCAGGAAGGGGACTGCTGCATTCCTGAAGCTCGCTATCAATTTTGCTGGGTTGGTGCCCTGCTCCTGGAACAGCATCATAGTTGGTGCTGACAGGGTTCGGCAAAGGAGCCGGGATGGGTACCAGTGCAGGCACCAGAGGAGACCGTGTCATTACCTCCCCTGCAGGCACCAGAGGAGACAGTGGCATTGTCTGAAGAGGTTTCCTAGGTGTAGTAACATTGACCAGCTCCGACCCTGAAGAAGACTCTGCTAAAGGTGAAGAATGTAGATGTAACCTACCTTGTGAGTGGGAGCGACTATGGGTTGAAGAGTTGTTTTTCTCCTCCTCTTCTTCTCCCGCCTTCTCTCTTCTCTCTCTCCACAACTTGAAGGATTGAGAAGAGTGCAACTTTCAGCCTGACTATGAATGCTTGGCCTCCTCCTTCTTGATAACCTTGGCATGTATAAAGCCGCATTTCTCACTTCACATCAAGTCAGGTTTTGACTCTTGGCACCACAGGCAGATTTCGGTGGGGTCAAAGATGAACCTTTACACCCTGAGGTCTTAGTCACCTACACAAAAGAGTAGTTTTTGTGGAAAACATTGTAGAGTAAATCATGGAAAATCACAGATAGCAGCTACAGATCCACGTCAAAGGGTGCAGGAAAAATTTAAATTCACATCAGGGCAGCGTTATATGACTTAATCTAGTTCACACTGCGGGAGAGCTATTGAAGAATTTCCTGATTAGTGTGATGCCTGGGAATATTCAAATGATAAATGAATCTGCAGGATCATAAATCTATCAAAGTTTCTTACTGAAGGTAAGAAATGGTTTTTTTTTCCTGGAGCTATATATTTATTTAACAGATATATATAGCACTCTGGCCCCATTGTGGGTATTCGGGCCCTTTACATGTAACTCTGGTGCACATTTAACTGATACAGGAAACGTGAAATAACTAAATGTATACCAAATAAAGAATTACATTTCAAAACTCAATTGATTTAGCATTTGTAAAACTTAGTGTACAAGTAAATAGAAACAGTAGTTCAAAAATCGATAGAAGAGATAGGTTTAATGTATTGTAAGAAAGATAGGAGTTTGTATTTTTTCTTATATCGATAGACTAGTAATTTCAAGCGTGTTTAAAAGCACCTGTAAAAGAATGTTTCTGATGGATACTTCTAACCGCAGATTCCTCACCTTTAGAATATTCCCCAGGCACCAGACTGGATCCAAACTTTTTCAAAGCATTGCTCCCTTGCACCCCTGTGGTGTCAGGCCCGTTCAGCCTTTAAGTGCCAGTGTGGAGGTGCGTATAAGCGCCACCTTTGTGTGTTGATATCTGAAAGAGACACGTTAGTGATAGATTCCTTACCTTAGAATATCCCCAGGCGTCAGGCTGGATCCGGAAAGTTTTGCGTAGCAGTACCCTTGCGCGTCGGTAGGCGGCGTCGTGCGGCTCCGCGTCCGTCGTCGGCGTCGTGATCGCCGGGATGACGTCGCGGGCAGTACTTAGGCGCCGCCCTGCGCGCTGACGTCAGTTCTGTACCCTTCTTTTCCGCGCCAGCAAGCGCAGATCCGGGAAGAGCAGTGCCCTGGTCAATTTTTGACCATACTTTTGGTGATTTTTTCACTGGTTTTTTCAACTTTAAGGTGTCGCTAGGGATGCCCGGCTTCAAGCGATGCGGCGCCTGTGCGCGGATGATGTCCGTCACCGACCCGCATTGGGAGTGTCTCTTCTGCCTCGGCCGAGGCCACGACACCGAGTCTTGTCCCGAATGCCAGGCCCTCAACCCGAAAGCTTTGCGAGAGCGGTCTCGAAAGCTCCTCGAGGCCCGGCATTCGGCTCCGCGGAAGCCCCGGTCGCGTGAGAGGTCCAGGGGTCGCTCGCGGAGTGCACACGGTCGTCGACTTCTTCGTCCGGTGAAGTCTAAGCACAAGAAGTCCAAGAAGCATCGTCGCTCTCGGACTTCGCCTCGCCGGTCTCGCGACTCGGCTGAGGCCCCTCCCGGCACCGTCCCCGCCCCCGCGGCCCCGGACTTGCCTGTGGAGTCGCCCGCGTCATACCCGCCCCTTCCCGGGTTCGGGGCGGATCCGGCCAAGGTACAGGAGTTCCTGTCGGCCATGGCCCGCCTCTTCGGGCCTTCAGGCCCCTCCGGTGCGCCTTCGGGCCCCGCGGCCCTGATGGGGTTGCTCCGGCGTCGCCGGCGGCTCCGGCCCCGGCGTCGCCCGAGCCTCCAGCCTCGATCCCGGCTCCGGCTTCGGCCCCGGCCTCGATCCCGGCTCCACAACCCCCATCGACGCCGGTCGACCTCACGACACCTCCGCCGGCGCCGATGTCTCCGGTGCCGTTCTCGACGCCGCCCTGGGCTCCGGGCGGCGTCGTCCCCCAGTTCCTTCCGGCTCCGGACATGGACCCGGAGCGACGTCGCTCGACGCCGGCTCGCGCGCCGATGGGACCTTGGGTCCCAAATGTCCCTCCTCCTCCTTATTTTGAACCAGAGGAGGACCAGGAGGACTGGGAGGGGTCTGATGACCCTCTGACACGCAACTGTCAGTATGATGAGGACTGGACAGAGAGTCTAGGGGAGGCCAGTGGTCTGGATACTTCTCCTGACACTGGCATGCTGTCTCCTCCCGTGGCTACGGAGGAGGGGGCCAATTTTGGTACGGTGTTGCGTAGGGCTGCTGGGGCCTTACGTCTCCAGCTCCCTACTTTGACGCAGTAAAGACTAACATCTTGACAGAGGATGCTTCAGCCGGCAGCCTCCTCTGCGGAGACTGTGCTGCCGTTTAACGACCGCCCTCACTGACGTTCTTTTGGGCGCCTGGTCCAAGCCCAACACAGGGGCTCCTGTGGATCGGAACGTGTCACGACGCCATCGCCCCGCTCCGGGCGACCCCCTGTTTCTTTCTGTCCACCCCCACTCCTGAGAGCTTGGTTGTCCAAGCCTCCGCTTCCCAAACCGCCTTCCCTACCGCTCCTCCGGATAGGGAATCCAAACGCCTGGATCAGTTTGGGAAGAAAGGTTTTTCTTCCTCCAGTGCTGGCTTGCGGTCCGTTAACACCGCTTGTCTTTTGGGCCGATATACCCACTCCCTGTGGGATTCGGTGGCGGATGTTTTGCCCCAGTGCCCTGAGGAGGTCCAGGCACTGCTTTCCCGCGCCATTGCGGAAGGAAGGGATGCGGCCAAATACACTATCCGTTGTGGCGCTTGACACCGCCGACTCGCTGGGCAGGTCGATTGCAACGACGGTGGCGCTCCGGCGCCACGCCTGGCTGAGAACCACTGGTTTTTCAGGGATGTCCAGAATACTCTCATGGACATGCCCTTTGATGAGCTCGGTCTTTTTGGGTCCAAAGCAGACCATGCGTTGGAGCGCTTTAGGGACTCACGGGCTACTGCAAAGTCCCTGGGCCTTTCTGCTACACGCCCTCCGCTGCCTTCTGCTTTTCGCCCCTATCGTGGCCACGGTAGGGGCGCCCCTTCACGTCAGCAGCCCAGCCACCGGCCCGCGCAGCAGGCGTCTTCGCGTGGCCGAGGACGTGGATTCCGCCGTGGCGGATCGGGCAACCAGCGTGCGGGTCAGGCCACCACCTCCAACCCGTCCGCGGCCTCCAAGCCCTCCTAGTCCCTCCTTTCAGGTGCACTGGCACGCCAGTAGGGGGGCAGGGTCCGCCATCACCTTCCCCACTGGCGCACCATCACCTCGGACAGGTGGGTCTTGGACATTGTCCGAAGGGGCTACTCCCTCCCCTTCGAGACCACCCCCCCAGCCATGCCACCTCAATTCCACCGCATGTCAGGGGATCACTTGGTGCTTCTACAGAAGGAAGTCCACGGCCCTCTTGACCAAGAGGGCCATCGAGCATGTTCCGACCCCAGAAGTAGGGCGTGGTTGCTACTCCCACTACTTTCTGGTGCCCAAAAGGACAAGGAGGACATGCGTCCTATCTTGGACCTCCGGAACGTCAATCGCTTCCTCCGGAAGGAGAAGTTCAAGATGCTCACCCTAGCTCAGGTCTTGACTGCCCTCGACCCTGGAGACTGGTTGGTAGCGTTGGACTTGCAGGACGCGTATTTCCACATCCCCGTCCTGCCGGCCCACCGGCGTTACCTTCGGTTCACGGTAGGCCCCGAGCATTTTCAGTTCACCGTGCTCCCCTTTGGCCTTACCAGTGCCCCTCGGGTGTTCACGAAGTGATGGCGGTGGTCGCAGCTCATCTGCGCCGGGCAGGGGTTTCAGTCTTCCCCTACCTCGACGACTGGCTGCTGAAGGCGGGCTCGTCCCAGGCAGTCGTCTCCCACCTCCAGACTACGGCCGAACTCCTGCACTCGCTGGGGTTCTCCATCAATGTGCCGAAGTCGCATCTAATTCCTTCTCCACAGCTCCTTTTCATCGGAGCAGTTCTGGACACGACGCAGTTTCGGGCCTATCCTCCCGAACGGCGAGTCCGGGGATATTCAGGCTATGATTCCGATCTTTCGGCCTTTATCCTGGGTTTCGGCACGGATGACCCTGAGGCTGCTGGGCCTCATGGCCTCCTGCATCCTGCTGGTCAATCATGCCAGATGGCATATGCGGGCTCTGCAGTGGGACCTGAAGTTCCAGTGGGCGCAGCACCAGGGCAACCTGTCCGATCACGTCCAGATCTCGGAGGGGACTGCAAAACAGTTGCAGTGGTGGCTCTCGAACCGGCAATGGGTCATGGGCAGATCCCTCTCCCTTCCCCAGCCAGAGCATACAGTTGTGACGGACGCGTCCCTTCTGGGATGGGGCGGTCACATTGGAGAGGCGGAGATCAGGGGCCTCTGGTCTCCGGCGGAGTCCCGGCTCCATATCAACCTTCTGGAGCTCCGGGCGATCCGGCTTGCACTCAAGGCATTCCTTCCCTCTGTCAAAGGAAGGTAGTGCAGGTGTTCACAGACAACACCACCGCCATGTGGTACTGCAACAAACAGGGCGGGGTGGGGTCTTGGACCCTTTGTCAGGAGGCTCTGCGCCTCTGGACATGGCTGGAACGTCAGGGCATGTTCCTGATGGTTCAACACCTGGCAGGTTCTCTGAACGCCAGGGGCGGGACGAACTCAGCCGCAGGTGCATGATGGATCACGAATGGCGTCTTCACTCGGAAGTGGCGCAAGGACTCTTTCTACAGTGGGGAGAGCCTTGGTTAGATCTATTCGCCACCGAAGAGAGCAGCGCAATGTCATCAGTTCTGCGCGTTGGAATTTCCAAGGCGGCACTCGCTCGGCGACGCTTTCAGTCGCGAGTGGAGTTGCGGTCTGTTGTACGCCTTTCCGCCTATACCACTTCTACCCAGAGTGTTGAAGAAGATTCGGCACGACCGGGCCCAAGTCATTCTTGTGGCTCCGGACTGGGCTCGAAGAGTTTGGTATCCCGAGCTACTCAATATGAGCATAGATCCCCCGATCCGTCTGCCTCTTCGGGAGGATCTTCTGTCGCAGCAGCAGGGGACGGTCCTCCACCCGGAGCCTGTCCAGTCCACACCTGCTTGCGTGGAGATTGAGCGGCGGCAGTTGATTCCTTTCGACTTGCCTCCCGAAGTTTGCAGATGTGATTCTGGCAGCCAGGCGTCCCTCCACTAAGGTGGTATACGCCTGCAGGTGGAACAAATTTGTGGCATGGTGCACAGCAAAGGCTGTGGATCCCCTTTCTGCCCCTCTTTCTGAGGTCCTTCTGTTCCTTCTCTCTCTGGCCCAACAGGGTTCTGCCCTGGGTACCATCAAGGGTTATCTTTGTGCTATCTCGGCCTTCCTCAGGCTCCCTGATCAGCCCTCCCTTTTCAAGTCCCCTGTTGTTAACAGGTTCTTAAAAGGCATTACTCACCTCTTCCCTCCTGTTCCGTTTGTAATGCCTCAGTGGGACTTGAACTTGGTTCTTACCTCTTAATGTGCGCTCCCTTTGAGCCTCTGCATAACTGTCCTCTTCGTCTTCTGACTCTGAAGACAGCCTTTCTGGTGGCCATCACCTCCGCTCGGCGGGTGAGTGAGCTCCAGGCTCTATCTTGCAAACCTCCCCTTTCTGTCTGTTCATCCAGACAAGGTTGTTCTTCGGACGCGTCCGTCCTTCTTGCCAAAGGTGGTTACTGCTTTCCACATTGGGCAGACCATCACTTTGCCCACCTTCTTTCCGCCTCCGCATCCTTCCAGAGAGGAAGAGAGGCTCCACCGTCTGGACCCAAAACGTGCGCTCTTTCTATATTGACCGCACAAAACACTTCCGGGTGGATGACCAGCTCTTTGTTGGCTACGTGGGCGCCAAAAAGGTCGGGCGGTGCACAAGAGGACCATCTCCCGCTGGGTTACCTTGTGCATCAAGACCTGCTATTCTTTGGCTAAGAAGGAGCCTCCTGTTGGGCTGCGTGCCCATTCCACCAGGGCAACGGCTGCTACCACGGCCTTGGGCCGCGGTGTTCCGCTGCCGGTTATCTGTCAGGCAGCCACGTGGGCCTCGCTGCACACGTTTACAAAGCATTACTGCCTTGACAGTCAGGTCCGGAGGGACGGCTTCTTTGGCCGTTCTGTCCTCCAGGACTTCCTTGTCTGATCTTTGTTCGCAGACCCACCACCGGGGTTGGTATTGCTGGGGTATCTATTCTAAGGTAAGGAATCTATCACTAACGTGTCTCTTTCAGATGCACAAGTTACTAACTTGTGTAACGATATATCTGTAAGAGACAGTAGTTAGTGATAGATTCCCTACCGCCCCACCCATCCTCCCCGTTCTGCGAACTGATTTCTAGGGTTAAGGACATCCCTTTCAGGGCCCTAGTATTTTTCAGACACCTGTGTCAGCTTCTTGCATGGCTCTGCGTTCCTGGCGCGGAAAGTCGTGTACAGAACTGACGTCAGCGCGCAGGGGCGGCGCCTAAGTACTGCCCGCGACGTCATCCCGGCGATCACGACGCCGACGACGGACGCGGAGCCGCACGACGCCGCCTACCGACGCGCAAGGGTACTGCTACGCAAAACTTTTCCGGATCCAGCCTGACGCCTGGGGATATTCTAAGGTAAGGAATCTATCACTAACTACTGTCTCTTCACCAGATATATCGTTACACAAGTTAG
>CAWUFW010027230.1:0-28117 GCA_963921515.1 Calotriton arnoldi | reverse complement strand
CAGGAGCAACATGGCCGATTCTAGTCGGCTACACACCTCATCCAGACATCAAAATAATGTCAGACGAGGAACTACTTAATCAACTCACAGAGTTAATAAAAATCTACAGACAATTGGTTCAATATGTCATGCAGACTTTCACAGTCCAACCACCATTAACAGTTACAAATCATACTCCTCCACAGGGGAGTACACTAAAAATTACACCACAGACTCTATACGCAGTCATGGGTAAAATGCCCACTAAGCGGGAGCAAATTCCATTTTGGATAGCTAAAAAAATTACTCAAATCGAGGCAGTATTTCCAAATACTAGCCCGCATGAGAAACACAGAATCCTAACCATTAGTTTACCAATGGGGATCACACCACAACTGGAAGACTGCACCACTTGGGGCTCAGTCTTTGCTGCCATCTACACTAAAACACACGGCATTCCGTCAATTGCGGTAATACCTGATGTCCTGAAACAAATTCAAAACGAATATGGGGCAGAGCCTGCTTTAAATTTAGGTATGAAATTACTGAAAAATTTCGACCAGGTCTCAACAATAATATTATCAAATATTAAAGGGAAGCAGCAGCAGTGGCGATCCGACAAAAATTAAGGGAATTTGATGTTACAGAACATCAAACAGAGCTACCCAGAATAATAGAACAATCATATGCAGAATTAGGCAGAGATAGTTTGGGTGGGAGACCAGTTAAACCAAAACTATCTGAAAGTCCTGAGGACTCAATTAAACAAACTCCTACATCTTCTAAAAAGAAGTGGGAGTGTACTAAACAAAATTCAAACGAGAAAGGTTCTCAATCCCGAGGTAGGTCTCCTCAAAAGGAGCCCTCTGAAAGGAGGTACAACCTCAGGAATAGGGATAATTTGAGAAAACCTGACAGGTATCAAGATAATGATACACGTTCCTCTCGTCCCTTTCAGGTCTCATCACAGACTTCGGAAAGAAGAGGACGAACAGAACATAGAGAAGAACGCGTGAAATCGAAAGACGACAAGCACGCAACAAAAACTAAATCTAAACCTCAATTCTCCAAAAAGAAAGTAGCAGGTCTAAAAATAAGACATGCCGAGAATACTGAGATCACAAATCAAGAACGGAGAATGGGCTCAGACAATGCTGGACAGTGCAGCAGAAGTCACAATAGCTCGCCAGAACCTGATGGAACTTCTGGAGATAGTGGACTTGAATGAGTACATTACAGTAGAGACTGTAGATACCAGGGTTAGTACTCCACAAAGGTTATATGACATAACACTCCGGATGGAGGGAGACAAACCTAGACAGGTTAAAGCACTTTTTTGGGAAAAACTATCAAAGGGTTATGACATACTTCTAGCAGAAAAGGACTGGCCACCACAATTTGTCAGGGAGTGCCCACACGGCGAGGACATAATTATGCCTGCCTTCTCCAATCACATACCAATTCATGTAAAATATACATATGCCAGAAAATGGGCAGTGGCCCAGGCTCCAGCATTATATAAAAATCATGTAGGATGGGATGAGGACTCACCTCACCATAAAATAAATCTGAAACATGAACCAACTGCTCAAAGGCAGTATCCTATTAAGCAAGAAGCTAAAAAACAGGTCAGGGAGATTTTAAATCAACTAGAATACCAAGGGGTGATTGAAACTTGCACCTCATCTATGAACAATCCTTTGTTTCCTGTCTCCAAACCAGACAATACATATCGTCTAGTTTTGGACTACAGACATTTAAACACATGTTCTAAAACTTTTGCAGTGCAAAATGCACACAGCACAGCATTAATGAATAACATTGTGCGTAAAAAATACAAAACCACATTAGACATCTCAAACGGTTTCTTTTGTCAAAACATAGCACCTGAAAGCAGGTACTTAACGGCATTCTCCATAATGGGACCCAGCGTCACTTTTGTCGACTCCCACAAGGGTTCAAGAACAGCCCAGGCTTATTATCAGCGAGAGTAACGGAGCTACTACAAATTTATGACAACGAGGCATTGTCCTATGTCGATGACATCTATCTGACAGACGATGACTTGGAAAAACACTTGAACAGGGTGAGCACCATTATACTGGGATTCGCCTCTGAGGGCTACAAGTTCAACTTTAAAAAGTCCAGAATTGCCCATCTCAATGTCCTATTTTTGGGATATGAGCTTTCAAGTGAAGGCAAGAGCTTGGCAGCTAACTTTCTAGAGAAATGTGCGCTGCTCCAACCTCCTAAGACGCTAAAAAACTTACAATCAATCCTGGGTTTCCTCAATTTTGGAAGAACATACGTTCTAAACTACGCAGAAAGGGTTAAACCTCTCTACGCACTAATCAAACCTGATTTTTCAATTAAAAACTGGACACAGGAACACACAGAAATTTTGCGTTCACTCCAGGCTAACATGTTAGCAACAAATCACTTACAAATACGCGTAAGTCAAAGAAATTTGGTGATTCGAATAATTTCGGGTCAATGTGGATTCACTTACTTAACCTTTAATGAGGGTGAGAAAGTACCAATCGCGTACAAATCACATTTGTACACACAAGCGGAAATGCGCTTCAGTTCAACTGAAAAAATTCTGACAGCAGTTCAAACAGCTGTAGCAAAAGAAAGAGCCTTAGCCCAAGGGAAACGCATAATTGTCGTTACCCCAGTACCGGCTTTAGAAGCGGTCACAAAAGCGAGCATTCCAAATGCTAAAGCATTACATCCGAGATGGATACAGTGGGTTAATTCTCTTGCTGCAACTGATGTTGAATATGTTTTTGATCCAGATTTAAAAACACAGGCATTTCTCCAATATGAACAAGAATGTCCTCTGCCCACTGAGATTCTGCCTCTCGATCAGTATGAATTCGTAATTTACACTGACGGATCCGCACAGCCCGCAACAGGGAGTAAGCAAGCTTACAGTGCAGCGTGTGCAATCGTTAAAGGTCGCATGCGAAATGGCATCTTCAGACCTATGGTCACAAAAACTCAGTCACTAGGTGATTGTACAGCTCAGCGAGCTGAACTACAGGCATTCAAACTGGCACTTGAGAGTACGGATCGAGAATTCCTCACACTGATAGTGTGCGATTCCTTTTACTGTGTTCAGTCGTATAATGACTATATACGAACCTGGCTTGAAAATGGTTTTAAAGATGCGAAAGGTGGCACAATAAAGCACAAATTGCTTTGGGAACAAGTAGTTCAGTTGAAAAACGAACTACCAAAGGCTCACGTGATTCACACACTGAGTCATCAGCGTGATGGCGTTCACGTTGCAGGGAATTCATTGGCTGACGAAGCCGCGAAGGGGGCTGTTCAGACGGCTTCCGTAGCTGCGATCACTCGTTCAAAAACAAAAATAGACGGTGAGATAATGTTAGCTGTCAATGCTTCAAGCAAAGGCAGCAGTGCAGCGTTACCAAAAAGTTTCCACTCAAGTACTCTTATGTAATTGATGTGAATAACGTTCCTTTTGCTCGAATCCCTGGAGTGGGGGATAGGGTAATTCCAAACATGGAACGAAGAACAGCCTTGATTTATGAAACACATTTGGGGGAGGGTCTGTCACATCAAGGGATCTCAAAAACAATTTTGACATTAAAAGAGATGTACTGGTGGCCTGGAATGAATACACACATTCACATATTTATCAACAATTGCTTAGACTGTAAATTATAGCGAGAGAGCCACCAAACACCATGCAGCGAATGCGGCAGCCCAGTGCAGACACCACTGTTAGACAGCATTAGGCTATCTAATCGCCAGCGTCCTACTGGACAAAGGCATTCCCGCAAATACTGAATCTAGGTTCCTATGGTTATGGCCTCAGCGCTCGGCTGACGCTCGAACTGTTATAAAAGATTTGCGAGTCTATATCGGCATATACGCAATAGGCACGTTTCATTCTGACCAGGGTCCTGCGTTTAGCTCTAGGGCTTACAAGGAGGCCATGGCCAGTCTGGGCGTTGCATTGTGGTACTCCTCTCCATTCCATCCTGAGGGAAATTCTGTTGTGGAAAGGAAAAACCGGGACATAAAGCAGTCTATAACAGCTAGGGTATTAGGCTCGGGTGACGGGTGGGTCAAACACCTCATTAGCGTTCAGCGCTCACTTAACAATCTGCCAAGAAGTTCTCTAGGGGGGGTCACTCCATATGAGGTCCTATTTGGGACAAGAATGTGGGTTCCAGACTTAGAACACGTAGGCACAGTGGTGGACAAAAAAGAATTTGATATCAAAGATCGTTTGGCTGTTTTACAGGATCTGAACAAGTTAAGAACGAAACAAAGCAACGTATCCCTACAGCCAACCACCACTGGGGAAAAATCGGCGGTCCCAGCAAGGCCTGTCTGGATTCCAAAAGTTGGGGGTCTAGTCAGAGAAAAAATAGCAGACAAGAAGGAATTTGGACCTTCTTACAGACAACCGGTACCTGTTCTAGCTGTTCAAGGAACAAGGACAGTACTTCTGCCGCCCCTTGCTGGAAGAAAGGAGAAAAGATTTGTGTCAATCGACCTGATCAAACCACAGTATGTGGCCAATACTAAGCAGTAGGCCTCGTGGACTCCGACCTAGTAGCAGACGCACTCCTCTCGCTACTATCCAAGAGGTTCAGACTGAAAGACTGATCACGATCGAGAATTCAGCTGTAACAAATGAAGGACTAAGCAACACAGCTATGCAACTCATCCCTCTTGACAACAAAATAACAGTTCGTCCAAATACACCTGTCTACGCCAACGTGACACGTGAAGAACTGGTTCCTGTGATTTCAACGAATCCTGATGCAATTCCAACAATTGACAGAACTGCTTCTGGCTATTTCATTGACTTTGATACGTTTTCAGAGGATCCAAGCGAACCTGAAACGACGCCAGCATCATCAAAACTCAAGCAGCAAGTACAAGACTTTATTCACTTTCTGAAAAAGACTTATCTGGTTTCTCCATGGATTGAACTCTGGATTACATCTGGACTTTTTGTTTTCCTGCTCTGGCTAGCTTTGGTAACAACAATAAGCTTGCTTATAAGTGGCAGATACGTCCATGCGAACAATGAAGGAAAAGACGTGAATGTACTTTTGAAACCACATAAATCTTCCCATCGTGAAGCAAGAGACTTGTCATCAGTGAACATCACAGCTGTTCCTATACAGGATGGTATAGTGTGGGACAAAACAGATTATGAAATCTTCGGTCCAAGTGAACAATTGAACATTCCACATTTATTTAAAATTTCACTGAGTGATTTAATTACGTCCAGTACCTATTCAGATGATTGGGACTTAGAGACTGTTCAAGATATAATGTTTGATCTAGAAAAATCTGCTGCATTTTCTAAAAATGAATATTTAGAAGGTTCATCCGATTATGAAGAATTATATTGTTATAATCACTATGGTCATCACTATTTGCACAAAACTGTATATCCAAGAAATGTGTTTATGTTTAATCAATGGGAACATTGTCCTACACCACCACAAGGTAGTTCAAAAACTTTTGCTAGTAAGTTTCCATATTTTTCAGGTTATAATACATCTGACCCAGAAACGTTTTACTATAAAATGTAAACAAGACAGGTCTGAAAATTATGTTAACAAATACCAAACAGATTTACTCTGAAGCATTTATTTCCCAACTGTCTACACAGGGTTTCGACTTATGGAAAGACACTATTGAGACAAAAACTGTCTGGGGTAGTAAAGATTGGCAAGTACAGGGTATAGAAGCTTTATTTAGAGCCTGTATAATCCCTGAACAAATATTGTCTTGGATTAGCCAAGCTAAAAGAGATGAAAACACCTTCTCTGCCAACACCTGCCAGTGAAAATAATACAAAGGCAGTGGTGACAGTTGACAATATACTACAACTCAACAGAACTCATCCAAATTGGAAGAAATGGTTGATCTGGCCCACAGACACAAACAACTGTCAGGAAAGGTTCTTGAACAAAACTCAGGGCTTTACTATTCATAGGCCAGACCCAAGATATGTCCAAAGACAACATCCGGGGTAGTAACAACATACAGTGTAGGTAAATTATGCCTCGATTGGCTGCATAAATCTACACTACAGGATGTGAAGCAACACTTAACCTTACTTGCACATGACGCAGATCTTAGGGAATTCTTGCTTGGACCAAGAAAACCGCGTCAAAAACGTTTCATATATGCCGGCATCTATGCTGCTTATAATGAAGCATGGAAAGTGTCACAGATGGAGGCTGCAGAACGAATACGTGAACTTGATCGTATTAATTTAGAGAAAACACTCTCTGTGGTCGACAATGGGTTAACAACTTTGTCCTCCAGGATTTATTCATTGGATGGCATTGTATCCTCTGCTATCGACATTCTAGAACAAGATTTGGCTATGTTACAACAAGGTCAGTCTCAATTACGTTCTATTGTGTTATTGACATGGATGCTGCAATCTTTGCGAGCGGGCTATGTGCCTTGGCGTTTCATCAACACGTCGTCTCTGTTTGCAGAATACAATCTCACTGATAAACAGATCGAATTGGCACAAAGAGGAGCGAGGTATACAGTGCTGAGCATTGAAAAAATGGAGAAATTACCATTCACAGTGGCAGAAAAACCAGCTACAGAATGGGTTATTCATGGCAAAATAACATTACCTGTGACAACTTTTCAGTTTCAGTATTGCCTCAGACAGATGCAAGCAGGCAAATATGAAAGGTTGGGTAAGGAATACATTAAGATATTTTGGGATTTACCGTATACACATAGATGTTGGAGTGGGGATCGTGAAGTGTTTCTTAGCGGTACTAACTGTAAACATGCACTGACCGGTTCACTCATATGTCAGGACATTATTTTACACGGAGCTTGTAATGGTTCTGTGGCAAACTTGTCTTGCCATCAGCACGGTTCACCAGCTGCTGTGGTTAATCCAACGTTTGGACAACTTTCTAACGGGAGTTACCTCATGTTGAATGATCAGGGTTGCTGTGGAATGTTGCCAGGCATCCCATATCTAGTAACGGTCAACTCCAGGGTCACTTGCTGTATGCAAGTATTGTTTCCCCAATAGACACGGTCAGGGAGTCGCCTTTATGGCCTTCGCTGAACGTCTCTTTTATAAGATTTGATACTTTAAGCAGAATGAAAGCCATGCTTTTACAGCAAACAGTGCCTTTGACCTCGGCCAAAGAAACCTATGATCTACAAGTTGCAAGGACTTCGGCTGAGATACAGACTTTAATACGTACAAACTGCCCTATACATTTCGTAGAAATGATATCACGTATCTTTAACATGTCAGATACAACAGGAATTGTACATGTATTTAAGAGCATTTGCTCCGGTCTCTTAGCACCGTTCCAGGCAATTCTTGGAATCATTCCGAACTTTGCACATTCGGTTTTTGGTGGCATACCATTAATTCTAGCACTTGTTGCGGGAATTTTATTCATCTGTCTGCTATTGCGCTATGGCCAGCCTCTTCGCCGATATCACTCCGAGCGAAATGGAGAAAACTCTCCTTGAAAGAAAGTGCCGTGAGCGAATAGTACAGCTATTGAGCATGACTCGTCTACGGGACCTTAATACCACGTGGTTCCTGTCGTTTAGACCAATCTGGCATGATTGCATCTTACCTGTTCTACGCTGCCTGCTATGCGGTGAAGAATGCGTGTTGGACGCATGTCTAGCATATCCATCAGCTACGCCAAAGGACGTCGATACTTTGCTGGTCCCGATAATGGTCCATGCTTCGTGTTGTCCCCAGAGGCTTCCAATACTGATGTCGGCATTCATTGAGATCTCACAGTCGCCTCCTGCTGCTGCTGAGGGATGAGAAACAACTCCAGGCACACAGGTAACAACGGACGCGAACATTGCTGCGGCGACTTATGCTGAGAGCGATGTTTCCCATCTTTGTGCGGTCAATCTTTTACACGAGGTGTTCCAGCTTACACCAACGACAGTGGAAGATGTTTTGTCTATTGAAATAGATGATCTAATGTTTACCCCAGACCCGTAAACTGACTCTGATTCGGCATACTGTGTTCTTGAGCAACAGCAACAATTTGGCCTTCATTTTTCAAAACCTTGGAACTTTACCAAATTTGAACTTTTGTCCCATTTTTTCGAACGAAAATGGCACTCCAATCTGCTTAAAGTAGAACTAGCCTTATAATACAGACTTGGCAGTACTTCCAGGGACACTTAGTCATCTTGTGTGTCTAAATCAGTTCATTTAACTTTCATGATAGGAAATGACTTTGATTTTGAACAACATTATCGATCATTTTCGTCATATGTACATATTGCTTTTATATTTCGTTCCGAATGCATTTAATACATACTTTATGCTGGAAATATGAAGCACTGCTTAATGATGTACAGAAACCTTTGCATTTTTTTTAAAATATATCTTTTAATGCTTTTAGGATATGTTTTAATATGCGGTACTCCATTTTAATGTTTAGCATTTTAAATGTTTAGCATTTTAGTATTGTTGTTTACACAAAAGAGGAGTGGGTGTTGTATACTTTATAGGGTGTCCATAAACGGGCTTTATAGAATCATGACCTTATATAGGCACAATCCAACCTGCCCTTATATAGGCATAAAATCCCAGACCTTATTTAGGCATAAACCATGCATACCAAATACAGGCATGGCTTCCGACATCCGTCCACCCTAACGTCTCAACGAGTCCATGAAAAAACAGGCCCTCAGGCTGCGGGAGTTTCCCTTGCCCAGGACTATTGATTTCTTCAAGGCCTCATACATTATGCATGAACCGTTAATCCCTAGAGGTTCATTCATGACGTCTTTCGCTACCCAACTCACGTCAATGCTAACATTTTCAGGTATAAATATACCTTCCCAAACCCCTGTAAATCAGAGGAGACCTCGACTTCAGAGGAGCCCGATTCCCGGCCGGACGCACTGAGAAGACGCTGTAATTCCTGCACGCAGAGAGTCCAGCTTCCAGTGATCTAACTTCCCTTGCGGGGTGTTGGAGTTCGAGTCCGGAAAAGAGATTCCTACCTCTCTCATTCTTCAGGTATGGAGCAGACTAGAACCTAGAGGGACTCTTGGCATACTAGACTCTAGGCGTAACATACTCTTAGTATAATCTAGTCAGGAATACAGCACCTACTTCTACTTCTCCCTACACCTAGGAAAGGTTAGGCACACTAGGTAGAACTAGGCTAGAAACGCATCGTATGAGTACTCGCATTTTTAGGCTATGTCATTTATGTAAATGCATATATGCTGAAAAGATAATGCTAACGCAGTATTATTTATTTCTACTGCTCACCCTGTACATTATTTATCTCGCATACTGTCTTGTGATCGTAACAGCACATCTAACTTACCACAGGAACAAGACTGTTCAATAAACCTTTTTATTGAAACGCCTGTCTGTTATTTCTGTGTAACTTTGAGGAGTAACTGAATCATGCACGACTGAGCTGAGTGAAATAGTTATCTATTGTTTCTACGACTCTGGGACATGTCCTGATTCTGTAAGGGAAACACAGTGTTCATGTTTTGCGGCTGCCAGAAACTAATCCCTTCTTGTTGTCAAGAAGTTTCTAGTGGCCTCTGAGCTAGCTGGCACAAGTAATTAAGTTTAATATACTCGATAGGGACATACTGACCTTAGTCCTATGTCAAACCTATAGGATATATTATTCCAATGCGCAGAGCCTATAAGGGAAATAGGAGCTACACTACACCCTGGAGCCACCAGGAGGTTGGTAAAACCTCAGAAGTTTAGGGGGTTCCTCTTGACCTTAGCAAATGATATCCCTTTAGCAGGTCACTTGGGCCATAACAAGACCTGGGACAGGCTTGTTCCACATTTTCATTGGCCACATATGTCAGAAGACACAAAGGAGTTTTGTCGCTCCTGTGTCACATGCCAAGCCAGTGGTAAGGCAGGTGGCACAACAAAGGCCCCCCTGATACCACTACCTGTGGTCGGGGTACGCTTTGAAAGGGTAGGGATTGACATTGTTGGTCCCCTTGACCCTCAAACTGCATCTGGGCACAGGTTTATCCTGGTGGTAGTGGATCATGCCACCACGTACCCAGAAGCAATTCCCTGAGGACCACCACAGCCCCTGTGGTGGCAAGAGCCCTCATTGGAGTTTTCTCCAGAGTGGGTTTCCCAAAGGAGGTCATATCTGACAGAGGTACCAACTTCATGTCAGGATATCTGAAAGCAATGTGGAAGGAGTGTGGTGTAACTTATAAGTTCACCACCCCCTATCACCCACAATGCAATGGGTTGGTTGAACGTTTCAACAAAACCCTGAAGGGAATGATTAAAGGACTCCCAGAGAAGCTTAGGCGGAAATGGGACCTTCTTCTTCCTTGCCTGTTCTTTGCATACAGAGAAGTTCCACAGAAGGGGGTTGGCTACAGCCCATTTGAGCTTCTGTTTGGGCATCCTGTAAGAGGTCCATTGTGTTTGGTTAAAGAGGGCTGGGAGTTACCTCTCAAACCCTCCAAACAAGATGTGATGGACTATGTACTTGGTCTCCGCTCCCGGATGGCCGAATACATGAAAAAGGCAACCAAAAACCTGGAGGCCAGCCAAAAATTGCAAAAAGCTTGGCATGACCAAAAGGCTGTGCTGACTGTATACCAGCCAGGACAGAAGGTGTGGGTGTTGGAGCCTGTGGCCCCAGCAGCCCTCTAAGACAAGTGGAGTGGCCCCCATATAATATTTGAACAGAAGGGAGAAGTCACCTATCTGGTGAATCTTGGAACTCCCAGGAGCCCCCTGAGGGTGCTCCATGTCAACAGATTAAAGCCATATGTTGACAGGGCTGACATGGGCTTGCTCATGGCAATTGATGAGGACCAGGAGGAGGAGAGTGACCCTCTCCCTGACCTGCTCTCTCAGAACCCTGATGATGGGTCAGTAGATGGTGTTGCTTTGGCAAGCAGCCTCACTGACCATCAGCAAACTGAGTGCAGATAGGTTCTGCAACAGTTTAGACATATGTTTAGCCTGACCCCCAGTCAGACTACCTGGTGCACCCATGAGGTGAACACTGGAGACAGTCTGCCTGTCAAGAGTAAAATCTACAGGCAACCTGACCATGTCAGGGACTGTATCAGGACTGAAGTCCAGAAAATGTTGGAGCTAGGTGTAATTGAGCCTTCAGATAGCCCTTGGGCTAGCCCAGTAGTCCTGGTACCCAAGCCTCATACCCAGGGAGGTAAGAAAGAAATGAGGTTTTGTGTAGACTACAGAGGCCTCAATGCAGTCACTAGGACTGATGCCTATCCCATACCAAGGGCAGATGAGCTGATTGATACTTTGGACTCAGCCAAGTATCTAAGTACATTTGACCTAACAGCTGGCTACTGGCAGATCAGATTAGCTGATGATGCAAAAGCCAAAACAGCATTTTCGACCCCTGGTGGGCACTACCACTTTGTGGTGATGCCCTTTGGATTGAAAAATGCACCTGCCACTTTTCAGAGGTTGGTGAATAAAGTTCTGGCATGGATGGAAACTTATTGCTCAGCTTATCTAGATGATATTGCTGTCTTTAGTTCCTCCTGGCAGGATCACCTGGTCCACCTCAGAAATGTTTTGGAGGCTCTGCAGAAAGCAGGCCTCACTATCAAGGCCACCAAGTGCCAGATAGGGCAGAGTCAGGTTGTGTACCTGGGCCACCTTGTAGGTGGAGGCCAGGTTCAGCCTTTACAGACCAAAATCCAAACCATAATGGAATGGGTTGCTCCAACCACCCAGACACAGGTGAGAGCCTTCTTAGTCCTGACTGGGTACTATAGGAGGTTTGTCAAGGGATATGGATCTATAGTGACCCCCTTGAATGATCTGACCTCAAAGAAAATGCCAAAAAAGGTTCAGTGGACAGCTAGCTGTCAAAGGGCATTTGAAGACCTAAAGCAGGCCATGTGCACTGCCCCCATCTTACAGAGTCCAGACTACACCAAAAATTTAATTGTCCAAACAGATGCTTCTGAGCTGGGTGTGGGAGCTGTACTGTCTCAACTGAATGATGAAGGTCAAGACCAGCCAGTAGCTTTCATTAGCAGAAGGCTGACCCCTAGAGAGAAACGTTGGTCAGCTATAGAGAGGAGGCCTTTGCTGTGGGGTGGGCCCTGAAGAAGCTGAGGCCATACTTGTTTGGCACTCACTTCATAGTTCAGACTGACCACAAGCCCCTCCTATGGCTTAAACAGATGAAAGGTGAAAACCCAAAACTTTTGAGGTGGTCCATTTCCCTACAGGGGATGGACTATACAGTGGAACATAGACCTGGGACCCAACATGCCAATGCAGATGGACTCTCAAGGTATTTCCACTTTGAACACGAAGACTCAACTGGTCAAGGTTAGTTTAGTGTCCCTGCGTTTGGGGGGGTTGTGTAGGAGAGTAGGATCTGCCTCTTATGTTGCCCCCACTTTTTTCTGATGTTTACACTGGTTTCTGGCTATAGTCTGGCTGGGTCCTTGCCAATCAGGGCCCCAGCCTCTCTGTTCTCTCTAAACGACTTGGAGTGCACTCTAGGTGCACTAGTGATTGGATACTGTGGTACCTTATGAGTCCCTAGTATATGGTACCTTAGGTACCAAGGGCATAGGTACTTCACAGGCCTACCAGGGGCTGCAGCATGTATTATGCCACCCCTGGGAAGCAGACTAAATCTGACACCACAGGCCTGCTACTGCAGCCTGGGTGAGGTGGTGCTAGCACTCCTCACTGAGATATAGGTTCCCTATACCTCTCCAACACACACATATAAACCTATCAGTCACCCCTAAGGCAGGCCCTATCAATCCTGAGGGCAGGGTGCTTGGCTTCTATGTGAGGGGGTGCCTCTGCCTGAGCAGGGCCCCTCTGCAGCTCTCAGAGTCCATTCTCCGGTGCTGTTTGTGGATGCGGTTAAACCATATACTCTTAAGTGCATTATATCCTCGCGGTAAAATGCTAACTTTGGAATGGCTGAATCAAAACATGTCGTGTTTGGTGCCAAACATCTTGGAATACTACCCCCTCGCCAGTCCTGGCGGCGGGGGTAGCATTCCACCCTTCTAGAGGGATAGACATGTACCTACTGTGGAAACGCGGTAGAATCCTGAAGAGCCCTGGCATCACAAAATGGATGCCACCAGTCACAGACACTGGGCTGCCCTCCTGCTGATGACCGAAACTCGCAGTGGAGGAAGCCCAACAAAAGGTATCCTGTCACAGGGAGGTGTAACCACCTCCCAGACAGGGTTTAGTGTATTGGGGCTGGGTGGGTGCACTCTTAGAGTGCTTTGAAGTCCTGCACTGGGGGAGCAGAAGGCTCCTCTGTGCATATGCCAGTTCAAACCGGCTCAGGGGCTACCTGCCCCTGCTCTGGCGCGAAACTGGACAAAGGGAAGTGGGTGTAACCACCCACTCCCCTGACCCTCCCATAGGTGGGGTCTAAGAGTTAGTCCCTCCCTTCCTTGTTAGTATAAGTTAGGGAACCCTTGAACTTGAAAGTTAGATATCCCTGGATGATGCTCTGAAGAAGAATCCTGGACCTTCGACGTTCCACTACCTTTGGAAGACTGAAGAATCTCCCTTGGAGTCAAGGAGTGACTCCCCTGCTTGGCAGGCACCAAAAACTACAACGACGGTCGCAAACTACGCCACTCCCGCCAGAGTCCGAAGTCCCTGCAGCCCCAGAAGTAGATTTCCTGACTTCTCAAAGGCCATCGTGAGTCCCTAGCGAAGCTGAGGCCAGTGGACCCCAAGAGTGATGAGGAAACGCGATCCCGGGGTACCGTGCACTATTGTCAAGTGCAACCACTTCACAACAATCTAAGAACCTGTGCTTCGGACCACCTGTGTTCCCAGCCTCCAGCAAGAATCCCTCCAAAGATCAGAGGCCTACACCATCCCGAGTGACCGAGGGGCCCTGTTGAAAGAATCCTCCCGAGGCGTCTTCTCAATCCCTTGCCAGCTGGCTCGTGGGTCCCCTGAAGACTTTTCTAAGAAACCAAAGGGCTCCCCTGATTGCTCCAGGCCTGCCCTGACTTACCTTCGCTGGGTGAGTCCCTCAGACCTTGCTGGTCTGCGCCATTGCCTTTTCACACTTTCCACAAGACTTGCTGTTACCAAGGCTTGTTGGCTCCAATCGAGTTGCCGACACCACAGTAAGCTGCAGACATCATGGTACATGCCGAATCCAGCTCCTGGTTGTCGTCAACACCTCCTGGACCTCATGGCTGAAGAGTCAAGGCACCCTTGACCGACCTGAATCCTGCGACGACGGTGGGCATCCATCTTCCTTGCCCCGAGTCACTGCCAAGTGACTTTGAACACTGTCCCCTCTGCTTTCAGGTCTTCCTTCTTCTGAATCCAGACTTGGATTCCCCCGGACACTTCCTTGGACATCACAAGCAGCACGTCTTCTTTGTTCGCCATTGAAAACGACGCCGCGACCTGACACCAAAGGACACCTAAGCACCCGGCTTCCCTTGGTGAGGTAACTCCAGCACTACGGTGCTCCTGTGGGTGTTGGCCCTAGAACTACTTACCCTGTAAGTGACTTGCTTGTAGGTCCTCCCGAAGTATCCTAAAACTCCTATTTTCCCCGTGCGATTCTCACACTGGCTCGTACAGGGTTCGCATTTGTGTTAGACACATCGCGTCCAACTCACTTGTAACTCTACCAGTATCCGCGTCCTTCGACTCATACTGACCGATCGGTGTGTTTGCCTCGAACACGCCAGGGGCCTGTAACATTGATAACTCAATCGCGTCCTTTTGCATAGACTCGTACAGGACTCGCACCAGTGTCTGAACACAGCGTCCGTCCCCTGTGGGTCTCCTACAACTACCTGGGGTGGTTCTCTGGGGGTCCCTCGATTCTATGTGCCCTAGACCCCGGTCTAGCCAAGATAAGATTGTGATATTTACTGTGCTAACTTATTTTGATAACAATTGACTTGTACATATGTTCCTGACTTCTAATCTCATAAAGAGATTAGTAGAGAGTTGTTTAGTAATAAATACATATATATTTGATATATATACCTGTGTGGTGTCTTTTCATTTGGTGATTCAGGAGATTGTGTGGTAAAACAAGCTGCTTTACATTCCTTCAAGACTTAGCCTTAAGGCTGCTCTCCACAGCTACCACTAGGATAGCTTTCTATAAAGGTTGTCTAAAACCTATCTACCATAAGAGTCGAATTGTACTGGTGCAAGGTGTCCACTTTAACTAGTGAACAGCATATACCAGGCCAACTTCTCACAGGACTTCATCCCCCAACCAGAAGATTACCAGGAGGCACATTTGCAATGTATTGGAGAAAGGGGTTGGGGCCTCCCACGAGTCACTACAATTTTTTATATATATATATATTTTTAGGAAGGAGGGGCCGTGCCTAGGAAGGAGGAGCCGCATGGCCCCCCTTCCCAGGGCTATTTTAGGCCCCGGGGACCCCATCCCCCGGAGCCTGATCCTTTAAAAAAAAATTGTATTTAAAAAACGGGAGGGGGCAGCTTGCCCCCCCCGGCCATTTTTGACCCCGGGACCCATCCCCCAGGCATGCCCATTTAAAAAAAATGGGCTGATGTTGGTCCCAGGGACCCTATCCCCTGGGGCCAGGCTGGATTTTTTTTTTACAAGGGGCACACAATGCAGCACACATAGAAAGAGGAAGAAATGAGGAGAAATAGAGATATTTCTCCTCATTATGCTTACCCTGTGAAGGTGTATGTTTAGTGCACCCTCAGCATTACAAGTTCTTGTAATTCTGGGGATGCGTCAAAATCCATGGGAGTTGCTTGGGAACACCCATGCAATGCCCATGGAATGCATACCCAGGGCAGGGTAATGCAATTGAGCGATTTACGCAGCATTGCGTTACTCCTGATTTTTAAAGCCACTCAGATCCATGGAAAGTGGCTTTGCGGGGCTTCAAAATTCGGACTTAGAGGTTTGCGTCACGCATGTATCACGTTGTGTGGTGCACACCTGACGCAACCCTCTCATAAATGAGGGCCTATGTAACCTTTTTCAAACAATACCAGGCTCCATTTTAGTCTCATTAAAAACGTTAATTGAAAGTTCAGGTAAGCACTTGAGGAACACGAAAACTATGCAGCCAGCCACCACCTGAATCACGTAACCCTCCAAAGCATTGCTAATGACGTAATAACATTCCATATGTGAAGCAAAATATAGAACAGACAATAAAATTAACTTTCTTCATATTCTTGTATGCAGAACAGTGGATGTGATTGAAACAATAGTTTGTGCTTGAAAAGTCGAGTGCACACATGTTGGCACCAGGAGCTCTAATATGCATGACTAATGCATTTTAGTGCGGGAATGCAGACATCAGTGCTAAAATGCATTAATCTCACCGATGATGCATGGTACTTGGCCAGGCTGCTTTAATGCTTTGCTCCCAGACTTCCCTATTTAACCAGAGATGATTTGCAGCCGTGCAGGGGCCCAATGGGCGCAGCCTGACTTGTGCCGGACTGACAGCAGGCTGAGGCTCCTGCCATGAGACTGATCTTGGTGACCTTGGACAGTCTTCATGTCTGGCTATTGGTAAAAAAACATCCAGCGCCCGCTGCCAAGCCTGTGAGGTCGACCACCTGCAGGTCAGTGCCACACAAAGCACATGGTTGCATGGAGCCAACTTGCCTTAGTGGGGTGAGCACAAAAGACTAGGAAAAAAATACAGAATGCCTGCATGTGCCAATCATTAGGTTTCAGGACATGCTGAAAAACAAAAAGGCACCTTCTTTAAGATTGTACCACGATGCACTGGGATGTCAGACACATGGCCCTGGGAGGCCGGGCCAATATTTTTATTCACTCAATATAAACAAATGTTGCCATAGCTGTTTGACAATTAGTAGCCTGATAACACTCACCCTGCCCGGCTCATGATGATGTTTTGGAGCAATCTGAAGAGCACTGTTTATAGGAGTACTCAGTCCCTCAGTGCACACATGTCGGCACCAGGAGCTCTAATATACTTGACTAATGCATTTTAGAGCTGTGATGCGGACACCAGCACTTAAAAGCATTAGCCTCAACCTTGATGCATGGTACTTAGCAGGGCTGCTTAAGGGGGGGACAGTCCTTTGAATTTCTTAGTGAAGAGTACATCGCTGTATTTCACAGAGGGGCTCAGAGGCCTTGGGGTGCTTGAGGGGCAGCAAGGGTGCTATCTTTTTGCCAGAAGTGTCCTGGTTACAGGGCTTCACAAAAAACAATTAGGAGAGAGGGGGCAGACCAAACTGAGACCAATTTGTGTGTGTAAAAGGCCGCATTATTGAAACAGGTGCACATTACAATACCATACCTGGCAACTGCCTTACAAAACTAAAACCTCGCTATACATGCGATAACTGACCCCTGACCCCGTCCCCACCCCTAGGATCCCCTCAACATGCCCCCACCCTGCCATTACCATATTAACAACATTACAATGTATTGCAGTTAAAAATATATGCTCTTCTATTAAATCAACATCCTATACCTGCCTTTCTGGAACTGTAAATAACTAAAACATCTATACTGACCCTTAAACTACCTGCCTACCCTTCCCCTGCCCCTGTTCCCAACTTCCAACGCTAACCAAAAACTTCTGCCAACCCTTGCCAACTTTCCAAACCCCACCAGGCACCTGTTCCAAGCGACAATACACCTAACCAAACCCTGCACACCTGTCTCAGACAAAGCTAGCCATCAAAACCTTGCATAAAATAAAACAACCCCATCGAATCAATTGAAAATTTTTGGGACTGGAGAGGGGAGAGGGACTTCTCTAACCACTATGCTATGCTCCCAGCCACCAGGTCAAAAAACCTAAAATGGTGGCTGGGAGCCCCCTTAGCTGGCACTTATATTTGGGCTACATTGGGCTACAACTACGTAGCCCAAAGCTCTGCAAAATGGCAGCCCTCTGGCCTGCCCTGCCCCTGCCACACTGCCCGGGGGGCAGACCTCCCTTCACTCGGCTGTCCCCAAACCCCCATTGGGAGAAAGGGGGGCAGACCAAACTGAGACCAATTTGTGAGTGAAAAAGGCTGCTTTATTGAAACAGGTTACAATTACAATACCATACCTGGCAACTGTCTTACAAAACTAAAACCTCGCTATACATCCGATAACTGACCCCTGACCCCACCCCTAGGATCCCCTCAACCTGCCCCCACCCTGCCATTACCATATTAACAGCATTACAATGTATTGCAGTTAAAAATATATGCACTTCTATTAATCCTATACCTGCCTTTCTGAAACTGTAAATAACAAAAACATCTATACTGAACCTTAAACTACCTGCCTACCCTTCCCCTGCCCCTGTTCCCAACTTCCAACGCTAACCAAAAACTTCTGCCCACCTTGGCCAACTTTCAAAACCCCGCCACCCAGAAAAAAGGGGGGAGTGTCCGATAACCCCTTTTTCTGCCCCCCCTTTCCTGGTTTACTCCAAGGTCTTCCTGCCCATATGCCTCTGCACATTTAAAATCCTTGACAAAATTTCCCTGACCTCCAGGAGGTACAGATCCATGCCAGTCCTGGAAAGGTGTCCACCATCTCCCCTAAAAATTCAACTGCATCAAAGCGTATTTCCGTGTGGGAAATCCTGCCAAAACCCAAACCCCTACAAAAACGTGCCATCTCTGTATTCACCTTCCGCCTGGCCCTGTCCATAGCACCCGGGTTAATCGGTCCCCGCCATACTCTACGAAGCATAAACTCAGTCCATAGGACAAAACAACCTGCCCACTGTTCCTTAATCAAAGCCAAATCTCTTTTCATGCCCTGCATCAATACAACACCCTTTTCCTTGCACAAATCGTTCTCACCCAGGTGTAATATTAAAATATCAGGGCACCTGCCACCCACCAACAAACTATTTAAACAAGGAACCAACTCTTTCCAGCACATGCCCCCTTTTCCTCTCCATAAAACTTTAAACAAGCGTTCATTGAATCCCAAATTTTGCCCAAAATAGCTCTGGCGCTCCTGAACTTGGGCCCATTTTATGAACGAGTGCCCCACGACCCAAATAGTCATCTTCTCTGCCTGAAGGCCGGACACAGAACCTGAAACGAGAAAAATCAGCATAAGTTTCAAACCTTATTAACCAGCGTGAACTCAGCCCCATTCTCCCTTCTCACATAGCACCTGTAACAGTCCGACGACCAGCACCGCAATCGCCTAATATCTTCCTGCCCCAGCCACTGTTACTCGCTTCTGACGCTGCCCCAATGCGGAAAGAGTGGGTCCGTCTACCCCCATATGTTTCAAAGCTTTCCTCAATACTGCCAACAGCTGGTACTCCGATATGTGAGAAGTTGGCCTGGTATATGCTGTCCACTAATTCTAGTGGGCACCTTGCACCAGTCCAAACAACCCCTTATTGGAGATAGGTTAAAGACAACCTTTATTGAAAGCTATCCTAGTGGTAGCTATGGAGAGCAGCCTTCAGGCTAAGTCTTGAAGGAATGTAAAACAGCTTGTTTTACCAGTCTATAATCTCTTGAGTGACCAAATGAAAGAGGACCACACCAGGTATATATTCAAAATATATGTATTTATTACTAAACACACCCCTCTAGTCTCTTTATGAGGCTAGAGTTCGAAGTACATAAATTATAAGTCAGTAAATAACAGTATTAGCACAAATACACGTTTGAGCCCTAGGGGCGTACCAAACCATATACCAATAAAGTGGTATAAGAACCACGACTGAGCTAGACACAAGGCCTAGAGCCTGTAGAAGTGCTTGGACCACAAGGAACCACCCAAGGCAGTGACAAAGGGGACCCACGGGGGACGCGTGCAGTGTAGTAACACAGCCGCGAATCGCCGTTAACTTCAATGGGGAAAGTCGTGATCGGAAAGTTAAAGAAAAGGGACACTTAAAGGAAGACTTGGAGCAAACCCTTTGAGAACTAGGTCGTTCTAGAGTCTCTACCCACGGGAGCACTGGAGTACTCTTGTTACCTCACCCAGGGAAGCCGGGTGCATAGGTGCCTTTCGGGGTCGGGTTTCGTCGTCGATTTGAATGCCGATCTGCTGCAAAGTGCTGCTGGCGACCAAGTGAAAAGTGTCCGGGTGGATCCAAGGGTGGATCGGAGATCTGAAGAACCTGAAAGCAGAGGGGACAGAGTCTGGGTCACTAGCCAGTGACCAGGAAGGCGATGAGCAGATGCCCACCGATGTCGGGTGCTTCAGGTAGGTTGAAAGTCATCTTGTCTCTTCAGCCACGAGGTCCAGGAGGCGTTGTCGGTGACCAGGAGCAGGATTCGGGCTGTCCCACGATGTCTGTCGAGTGCTGAGGTGTCGGCGACCGGATTGGACCCAACAGGCCTTGGCAACGGCAAGTCTCATGGAAAGTGAAGAAGGACAATGGTGCAGACCGGCAAGGTCTGGGGGACTCACCCAGCAAGGGTAAGTCAGGGAGAGCCTGGAGCAATCAGGGAAGCCCAAGCAGGATAAGATTGGCCTTCGTGAGGGGCTACTAGCCAACGGACTAGTGACCGTGAAGGAGCCTCGAGTGGACGCACTTAGAGCTGGCTCACGGGATACTCGTGGAGTGGGGGCCAGTGATCTTCGGTGCAGTCGCTGCTGGAGACGGGGGCTACTCGGAGCCCAAAGCACAACTTCATGGGCGCCCAAGAAGAGGATGCACTTGCAAATGTGCTTGGTGTCCAGGGGTCACGGTTCCACGTTACCCACGACAGCTATGTGCCTCAGCTTTGCTGGGGACTCAGGGCAGCCTCGGGGAAGTCTGGAAATCCACCTCTGGTGATGCAAAGACTTCGGCGTCCAACGGGAGCTTCAGCGATGCAGACCGGACAATTGCTTCTTTGGTGCCTGCCAAGCAGGGGAGTCACTCCTTGACCCCAAGGGAGATTCTTCAGTCCTCTAATCTTGAAGTAGAGCGTCGAAGGTCCAGGATTCTGTGTCAGAGTTTCGTCCAGGGAATATCTAAAGTCCTAAGGACTGGGGTCCCATACTTATACTAAGTTAGGGGGTTGGACTTACTCTGTGGTCCCACCTATGGGTGGGTCAGGGCAGAGGGGTGGCTACACCCCTTTCCCTTTGTCCAGTTCGCGCCAGAGCAGGGGCTGGAAGCCCCTGAACCGGTTTGAACTGGGGTATGCACAGGGACACCAAATGTGCCCCCAGTGCAGGACTTCAAAGCACCAGAAAGTGCTCCCGCCCAGCCCCAATACACACTATCCTGTCTGGGGAGGTGGTTACACCTCCCTGCGACAGGAAACCTATTGTCCAGGCCTCCCCTGCCGGAGTTTCGGTCAGCAGCAGGAGGCCAGACTTGTGTCTGTGGCAGCAGCATCCATTTTGTGATGCCAGGGCTTTGGAAAGAAGTTACCGGGCAAGCCAGTGTGTACATGTCTCTCCCTCTAGAAGGGTGGAATGCTACCCCTGCTGCCAGAATTGGCGGGGGGTAGTATTCCAAGATGTTTGACACCAAACACGACATGTTTCTGTGCAGCCATCACAAAGTTAGCATTTAACGCGAGATTATAATGCACTTAAGAGTATATGGTCAGGTTGCACTACAAACAGCATCAGAGAAGGGTCTCCGAATGCTGTAGAGGGGCCCTGCTCATGCAGGGGCACCCTCTCACATAGGAACCATGCACTCTGCCTTCAGGATTGATAAGGCCTGCCATAGGAGTGACTTATAGGTTTATATGTGTGTAGGTATGTAGTGATATAGGTAACCTATATCACAGTAAGGGGTGCATGCACCACCTTACCCAGGCTGCAGTAGCAGACCTGTGGTGTCATTTTGTATGGCCTTCCAGGGGTGGCACAATACATGCTGCAGCCCCTGGTAGGCCTCTGAGGTACCTATGCCCTGGGTACATAGTATACCATATACTAGGGACTTATAAGGGCACTCCATATTCCAATTAGAGATGTGCCTAAGGCACATAGAAACCATTTTAGAGAGGAAGCAGCTAGGCTGGGGTACTGATTGGCAGGGCTCCAGCCAGACTTGAGTCGAAAAACAGTGAAGCATCAGCAAAAAGTGGGGGTACCCATGTGAAGCAGATCCTACTCTCCTACACAACCCCCCCCAAACGCAGGGACATTAAACTAACCTTGACCAGTTGAGTCTTCATGTTCTAAGTGGAAGTACCTAGAGAGTCCATCTGCATTGGCATGGTTACTCCCAGGTCTATGTTCCACTGTGAAGTCCATCCCCTGTAGGGAAATGGACCACCTAAGCAGTTTGGGGTTTTCACCCTTCATTTGTTTTAGCCATAAGAGGGGCTTATGGTCGGTTTGAACAAGGAAGTGAGTACCAAACAAGTATGGCCTCAACTTCTTCAGAGCCCAGACCACAGCAAAGGCCTCCCTCTCAATGGCTGACCAACGTTTCTCTATAGGGGTCAGCCTTCTGCTAATAAAAGCTACTGGCTGATCCTGACCTTCATCATTCAATTGTGACAGTACAGCCCCTACCCCCAATTCAGATGCATCTGTTTGGACAATGAACTTCTTGGAGTAATCAGGACTCTGTAGAATGGGAGCAGTGCACATGGCCTGCTTCAGGTCATCAAATGCCTTTTGACAGCTAACTGTCCACTGAACCTTCTTGGGCATTTTCTTGGAAGTTAAGTCATTCAAGGGTGTCACTATTGATCCATACCCTTTGACAAATCTCCTATAGTACCCAGTCAGGCCTAAAAAGGCTCTCACCTGAGTCTGGGTAGTGGGAGCAGCCCAGTCCATGATGGTCTGGATCTTGCTCTGCAGTGGTTGAACCTGGTCTCCACTCACAAGGTGGCCCAGATACACAACCTGACTCTGCCCTATCTGGCACTTGGTGGCCTTGATAGTCAGGCCTGCCTTTTGCAGGGCCTGTAAAACATTTCTGAGGTGGACCAGGTGATCCTTCCAGCTGGAGCTAAAGACAGCAATATCATCTAGATATGCTGCACTATAGGCTTCCAGGCCTGTAAGGACTGTATTCACCAACCTCTGTAAAGTGGCAGGTGCATTCTTCAGACCAAAGGGCATCACCACAAATTGATAATGCCCACTAGGGGTTGAGAATGCTGTCTTTGGCTTTGCATCATCAGCTAGTCTGATCTGCCAGTAGCCAGCTGTCAGGTCAAATGTGCTTAGATACTTGGCTGAGGCCAAAGTGTCTATTAGCTCATCTGCCCTAGGTATTGGATGGGCATCAGTCCTAGTGACTGCATTGAGACCCCTGTAGTCCACACAAAACCTCATCTCTCTTTTCCCACCACTGGTGTGAGGTTTTGGCACAAGGACCACTGGACTAGCCCAAGGGCTATCTGAGGGTTCAATAACTCCCAAATCCAAAATTTTCTGGACTTCTGTCCTGATACAGTCCCTGACATGGTCAGGTTGCCTACAAATCTTATTTTTAATAGGCAGACTGTCCCCAGTGTCCACTTCATGAGTGCACCAGGTGGTCTGACTGGGTGTCAGTGAAAACATGTGTCTAAACTGATTGAGCACCTGTCTGCAATCAGTCTGCTGCTGGGTAGTGAGGCTGCCTGCCAAGGCTACACCGTCCACTGACCCATCATCAGGGTTCTGTGAGAGCAGGTCAGGGAGTGGGTCACTCTCTTCCTCCTGTCCCTCATCAGTAGCCATGAGCAAGCCCATGTCTGCCCTGTCCACATATGGTTTCAACCTGTTGACATGGAGAACCCTGTGGGGACTCCTGGGTGTTCCTAGGTCTACTAAGTAGGTAACCTCACCCTTCTGTTCAACAATAGTGTGGGGTCCACTCCATTTGTCTTGGAGAGCTGCTGGGGCCACTGGCTCCAACACCCACACCTTCTGTCCTGGCTGGTAAACAGTCAGCACAGCCTTTTGGTCATGCCAAGCTTTTTGAAGTTCCTGGCTAGCCTCAAGGTTTTTAGTTGCCTTTTTCATGTACTCAGCCATCCGGGAGCGGAGACCAAGTACGTAGTCCACTATGTCTTGCTTTGGGGGCTTGAGAGGTAACTCCCATCCTTCCTTCACCAAGCACAATGGACCCCTGACAGGGTGACCAAACAAAACTTCAAAAGGGCTGTAGCCAACCCCCTTTTGAGGCACCTCCCTGTATGCAAATAAAAGGCACGGCAAGAGTATGTCCCATCTTCGCCTAAGCTTTTCTGGGAGCCCTTTAATCATGCCCTTCAAGGTTTTGTTGAATCTCTCAACTAAACCATTGCATTGTGGGTGATAGGGTGTGGTGAACTTGTAAGTCACTCCACACTCCTTCCACATTGCTTTCAAGTAACCAGACATAAAGTTTGCAACTCTGTCTGATACAACCTCCTTAGGGAAGCCCACTCTTGAGAAAACTCCCAGGAGGGCCCTTGCCACCACAGGTGCTGTAGTGGTCCTAAGGGGAATAGCCTCTGGGTACCTGGTGGCATGATCCACTACCACCAGGATAAACCTGTGCCCAGATGCTGTTTGGGGATCCATGGGACCAACAATGTCAATCCCCACCCTTTCAAAGGGAACCCCCACCACAGGTAGTGGTATCAGGGGGGCCTTTGTAGTGCCACCTGCCTTGCCACTGGCCTGGCAGGTTACACAGGAGCAACAAAACTCCTTGGTGTCTTCAGACATGTGGGGCCAGTGAAAGTGAGGGACAATTATGTCCCAAGTCTTGTTCTGGCCCAGGTGACCTGCTAAGGGAATATCATGGGCTAGGGTCAATAGGAAGCCCCTGAACTTCAGAGGTATAACCAACCTCCTGGTGGCACCAGGCTTGGGGTCTCTACACTCTGAGTACAGGAGTCCATCATCCCAATACACTGTATGGGGACCACTAGCTTTCCCAGCAGCCTCAGCAGCAGCTTGCTGTCTGAGGGGTTCAAGAGGGGGGCAGCTCTGCTGCTCCTGGCTCAGATCTGCCCTGGAAGGGCCCCCTGTCCCCAAGAACTCAACCTGGTCAGGTTCAAGCTCCTCTGGGACAGTTCCTTCCTCAGGACTGAGATCATCCCCCTCAAGAGACTGATCTTCCTTCTGAGCCAAGGGGGAAGGCACTGCCTTTACCCTACTACTCCTCCTCTTGGAGGGCACTTGGTCCATTATTCCAGAATCCAAGGCCTGTTCAGTGCTAGACATGGTGACACTTGCCCCTGTGTCCCTAAATGCCAAAGCCTCTCGTCCATTGATTAAGGGCTGTTGTCTGTACTTGCCCAGGTTACTGGGACTCACAGAGGAGGTCACATCCATGCCTCCATCACAGACTAGGACAGCCTGAGTGAGTTCTCTGACTAGGTCAGAGCCCATCTCATTACACAGGGTCAACCCTACTAAACCCTTGGCTGGAGCACTCCCACCACCAACTGTAACTGTACTAGGGGGAACAGGTGCCTTAGGGGCATTGGTGGGGGCTGGAGTAGAGTCTTTGGACTTGGTGCAATCACTGGTCCAGTGGGTCTTTTGCTTACAGACCTTGCACCATGGTTTCTTTTGGCCCTTCCCTTTGTTAGACTGTGAATCCCCACCTGAAGAAGATTTTTGGGGGCCTTGTGAAGACTTCTGGTCTTTACCCTTCTCCCCACCCTTATCAGAGTTCTTGGAATCTTGCTTCTTTGGGTCACCACCTTTGTTCTGTACCTTCTGCCTCACCCTGGTTCTGACCCATTTGTCTGCCTTCTTTCCCAATTCTTGGGGAGAGGTCAGATCAGAGTCCACCAGGTACTGATGCAACAGCTGATTTTGACAGTTATTAAGAATCTGCTCCCTCATGATAAGATTGTACAATCCTGTGAAGTCACACACCTTACTGCCCATCAACCAGCCTTCCAGAGCCTTAGCAGAACAATCCACATAGTCTACCCAGTCTTGAGTCTGTGCTTTTTGGGTGTCTCTGAACTTTAACCTGTATTGTTCAGTTGTTAGGCCAAACCCATCAATAAGAGAACTCTTCAAGACTTTGTAATTATCAGCATCCTCTTCTCTTACAGTGAGGAGCTTGTCTCTACCTTTGTCTGCAAAGGAGAGCCACAAGATTGTTGCCCACTGCTCCTGAGGGACCCTCTGTACTTTACAGGCCCTCTCTAGAGCAGTTATCCATTTGTGGATGTCATCCCCACTTTGGTAGGGAGGGACAATCTTGCTCAGGTTTCTATGGTCATAAGACCTTTCCCTATCTTTGGGGAAATTGCTGCCACCATGGGACTCTAGTCCCAACTTTTTTCTCTCTCTGTAGAGATCTAGGGACTCCCTGTCTATAGCCAATTGCTGTTTTCTGAGTTCAAGCTGGGCTTGCTCATACTGAATCAGTCTCTTTCTCCTCTCATGAGAGGATTCCCTCCTATGAGAGGAGACAGAGGTCCCTACTGAGGTGTCAGAGTGGTTAGACTCCTGAGAAGGAGATCTAGACCTTCTAGGCACACTCACAATCCTTCCTGGGGGGACAAAGTGGAGGTCATTCTGATCCTCCTCCTCATCCACAGGATGAATTGGGTTTTCCAGGTCAAGGTCATTGTCACCTTCCTGGTCAGTTCCAGAGGGGGGGTCCTGGGTGTTGCCACCCCTGGCCCCTTCCTCATCTTCTGCCCCACCCTCTGTACCAACCCCTCAGATCCTTGGGGTCTGCTGAGATCATCAGCCAGTAACATCATTCTCAGATGTTGGGTGCTGGCACTTTGGCCTGTCTTCAGTTTCCTAACATTGCATAATGCTCTCAATTCCAAGAATGGGAGTGTATCATACTTGGAGGGAAGAAGCCCAGTGGCTTCTGGCAAGGACTCTCTGGGTCCTGGCTTTGAAGACATTACTAGTGAGGTGTGGTGTATGCACTACCTACTCTAGTGTGGCCTACTAAACTCTCTTGAGTTGTAGAAAGGGTGTGATATCCCTTAACACACAACTCTAAGTTCAGTAGAACTTACTGTATACTAAGCTTGATTTATATGTACCTTAGGTACCTTTAGTGGTTTTCAGTTGATCAATTCAATTGAGATTATCTGGTAAAACAATAGCAAGCTGGAATCCCACACGCTGCACACCAATGTGAGAAGTTGGCCTGGTATATGCTGTCCACTAATTCTAGTGGGCACCTTGCACCAGTCCAAACAACCCCTTATTGGAGATAGGTTAAAGACAACCTTTATTGAAAGCTATCCTAGTGGTAGCTATGGAGAGCAGCCTTCAGGCTAAGTCTTGAAGGACTGTAAAGCAGCTTGTTTTACCAGTCTATAATCTCTTGAGTGACCAAATGAAAGAGGACCACACCAGGTATATATTCAAAATATATGTATTTATTACTAAGCACACCCCTCTAGTCTCTTTATGAGGCTAGAGTTCGAAGTACATAAATTATAAGTCAGTAAATAACAGTATTAGCACAAATACACGTTTGAGCCCTAGGGGCGTACCAAACCATATACCAATAAAGTGGTATAAGAACCACGACTGAGCTAGACACAAGGCCTAGAGCCTGTAGAAGTGCTTGGACCACAAGGAACCACCCAAGGCAGTGACACAGGGGACCCACGGGGGACGCGTGCAGTGTAGTAACACAGCCGCGAATCGCCGTTAACTTCTATGGGGAAAGTCGTGATCGGAAAGTTAAAGAAAAGGGACACTTAAAGGAAGACTTGGAGCAAACCCTTTGAGAACTAGGTCGTTCTAGAGTCTCTACCCACGGGAGCACCGGAGTACTCTTGTTACCTCACCCAGGGAAGCCGGGTGCATAGGTGCCTTTCGGGGTCGGGTTTCGTCGTCGATTTGAATGGCGATCTGCTGCAAAGTGCTGCTGGCGACCAAGTGAAAAGTGTCCGGGTGGATCCAAGGGTGGATTGGAGATCTGAAGAACCTGAAAGCAGAGGGGACAGAGTCTGGGTCACTAGCCAGTGTGAGAAGTTGGCCTGGTATATGCTGTCCACTAATTATAGTGGGCACCTTGCACCCGTCCAAACAACCCCTTATTGGAGATAGGTTAAAGACAACCTTTATTGAAAGCTATCCTAGTGGTAGCTATGGAGAGCAGCCTTCAGGCTAAGTCTTGAAGGAATGTAAAGCAGCTTGTTTTACCAGTCTATAATCTCTTGAGTGACCAAATGAAAGAGCACCACACCAGGTATATATTCAAAATATATGTATTTATT
>CAWUFW010027229.1:0-28120 GCA_963921515.1 Calotriton arnoldi | reverse complement strand
GAAGCGCCACAACGAGCACCCACCACACCCATGTGTCCGCCACAGCTGCACTAACCGACAAGTAACAGGTAAGTGGCAGGAACACAAAGTGCAGTGGGTGGGACGGTGGACAGCCCAAGTACAACACACACCAGGCCCCTAGTCCCACAGCACAGCAAGGAGGAGCATCCCCCACACCCCACAGCCACGTGTCAGCCACCGCAGTGCACAACGACAGCCGAAAGGCAGACATCACGGTCCACAGCAATCGGTGTCAGTGGGTGTCCAGCCACCCCACGACCCACAACACCCCCCACCCCCACAGACCTGCAACATGGAGCACCCCCGCTTAGAGCCATGTGGCATCCAGTACAGTGCACACACGAACAACTTGCAGGTGGGAAACTGGACAGGGCTGGATTACTGGAGGCATGAGGACCGGAACACGACCAACACATGGGACATGTCACGTAGCAGACGAACACGCAGCACCGCCCACCGTCACGAACAAGTGAACAATGTGCACACGGACATGAACAACAGACTCACACCCCACATGACCCATCACAGACATAGCAACACCCAAGGAGCCACGTCTGCATGCACAAGCCACACTGAATATAGTACCACACGGCAGCCACTGTGCAACTCATCACACACAACCGAAACACCATTGAAGTCCTGTCCATGTAGCTCCTACTGCCTGTCAACCACACACCCCACAACTACGCCTATGTAAGACAAACAACACTAGACGCAACAGAGCGGAACAACATAAATGCACACGAACACCACTGAACCCATCAAACACACAGACACACCATGCACATACAACATACCATCCATCCCATCCGTCAGCCCCAGTCTCATGAAAGGCATGTCATCCGCACAGCTGCCACACATACAGCAGTCACGCTAAGATACATGCCCATGACCAACCATGTGCCAGAAGTCAATGAAGCGCACGACACACTGTGAGCAACAACACACAACATGGGCCACACCCCCCCGAGCACTGCAGTGATGCACATGGCACAGGGCAGCACGCACACCAAGGAGATGGGACAACTGCAATACGTTGGCTGGCACACAACCATCACTCACTCATAACGATGCGTCCAATGCCATGTCCAGTAATCACAACAGACAGCAAATATGCAGGCCATGTCAAGCATGCACACACCTCAAACCATGCACTGTCATGCTGCCACAACACATGTCACGTTCGGCACCCATGGCTCACAGCATGTACCCCAAAAGCATATTCCCTCCCAAATGCGAATCTGGGGCATGGCCCCCATGTTGCCATATGCGTTCCTAAGCGTTCCATTTGAACCCCAAAAGCATATTCCCTCCCAAATGCGAATCTGGGGCATGGCCCCCATGTTGCCATATGCGTTCCTAAGCGTTCCATTTGAACCCCAAAAGCATATTCCCTCCCAAATGCGAATCTGGGGCATGGCCCCCATGTTGCCATATGCGTTCCTAAGCATTCCATTTGAACCCCAAAAGCATATACCCTCCCAAATGCGTAATCTGGGGCATGGCCCCCATGTTGCCATATGCGTTCCTAAGCGTTCCATTTGAACCCCAAAAGCATATTCCCTCCCAAATGCGAATCTGGGGCATGGCCCCCATGTTGCCATATGCATTCCTAAGCGTTCCATTTGAACCCCAAAAGCATATTCCCTCCCAAATGCGAATCTGGGGCATGGCCCCCATGTTGCCATATGCGTTCCTAAGCGTTCCATTTGAACCCCAAAAGCATATTCCCTCCCAAATGCGAATCTGGGGCATGGCCCCCATGTTGCCATATGCGTTCCTAAGCGTTCCATTTGAACCCCAAAAGCATATTCCCTCCCAAATGCGAATCTGGGGCATGGCCCCTATGTTGCCATATGCGTTCCTCAGCGTTCCATTTGAACCCCAAAAGCATATTCCCTCCCAAATGCGAATCTGGGGCATGGCCCCCATGTTGCCATATGCGTTCCTAAGCGTGCCATTTGAACCCCAAAAGCATATTCCCTCCCAAATGCGAATCTGGGGCATGGCCCCCATGTTGCCATATGCGTTCCTAAGCGTTCCATTTGAACCCCAAAAGCATATTCCCTCCCAAATGCGAATCTGGGGCATGGCCCCCATGTTGCCATATGCGTTCCTAAGCGTTCCATTTGAACCCCAAAAGCATATACCCTCCCAAATGCGAATCTGGGGCATGGCCCCCATGTTGCCATATGCGTTCCTAAGCGTTCCATTTGAACCCCAAAAGCATATTCCCTCCCAAATGCGAATCTGGGGCATGGCCCCCATGTTGCCATATGCGTTCCTAAGCGTCCCATCTGAACACCAAAAGCAAAGTACAAACCAGACCCAGGATGGGCCAGGAGCCCGCATACACCAGAGTCACAACAAGTAGGGGCACAGCAACACACCCATCGGCATGGCCAATCCGTCCCATGCCACATGTGCACAGCACACAGTCCCATTGCCAAGCACACACAACTACAGATGCTACAGCCACACACACGCCTCCGGGAAACCCATGTACGAGATTGCACGAACTGTTAATGTCAGACGACAAATACATACTTCGCCAGGTGCAACACAATAACAAATCTCATTCTCTCCACAGGTGACGAACTGCTGGATGCTGGGGATGGAGCCAGCAGCCAGCACAGCCAGCCTACAAGCCCCCAACGAGGACACACGGATCTGGAGGATCTGTCCTCCTCTTCGGACACGGACCACCAAGCAGGCCCATCTGGTGTGGCAGGGCCCAGCCGCTCCCCAGGACCCCTCCTACCCACCAACCCATCATCCAGGGCTGCTGAACATTCCCAGCCCCCTGCTGCCACTGTCGTTGCGGCCACACCCACGGTCATTGTGGCCACTACCACTGCCGCAACCGCCACCATCGCCGCACCGACCACCACCGCCGCCACCACCACCACGTCTTCGCTGGCACCAGCCCCAGCGCAGGTGGTGGCCCGGCCGACTGGATCCACCCTGGGAGCCACAGCGAGGACCGTGGTGAGCAATGTGGCTAGTGGGCAGGGCCGGTGGCAGCAGGACTGGTAGGAGGAGCAGGGTCAGGGAAACGCCAGCCTCCCCTGGGAGCCATGCCCTGCCTCAAATGGCCAGAGTCCTTGGGGCCTATGAAGAGGCCCAAGGACAATGGGTCCGGTCTGCTTCAGACACGCGTGAGGTGCTGGGGGTGCTGAGGTCCATGGACGCCCGTATGGGCCAACTCGTGGACCTCATGGGCCAGCTGGTGGTGGCGGTGAGGTCACAGCCAGGGACAGCAGCTCCCCTCCGCCACCACCTGCCGGGGCGCAGGGTCGAGCAGCAGTGTCCAGTTCCCCTGCGTCCACAGCCAGTGAGCACACCTCAACCACCAGCATGTCGCAAGCAGGCACCCCCTCGCAAACGTGGAAGGGGCCGTCCGAAGTGGAAACAGATCTCCCGGGAGGACTTCGCACGCTCCAAACGCAAGTGAGGCAGCCAGCCAGCCTTCCGCCAGCCTTCCTTGACCAGCCACTGCATTGACTTGGACTACGATCCCACTCCACACAGCCATCTGGATGGCATGTGTGTGTTGGACTATGGACATAGAACCAGTGGGTACACCCTGAGCATCACGCAGCCATGACCGACAGCTCATTGTCACTGCACGCACCACTTTTGTCATCACCTTACACACAATCACATGTCACAGTTTGAAATAAATGCACCTTTTACACTAACTGCTGTTTGTGCCCTGTGTTTTATTTGTACGGAATACAACGGCCACCTTGGGCGGAAAGGCACCTGATGCGTGGCATGGCAATGGAATCCGGAGGACCTGTAGGGACCTAGGGGTGGGAGACAGAACAGGAGCACATTCAATGAGTGTGTCACACACCCATCACACAGTACATGTCAACAACTACAAGCAATGTACACACATCGCACAGAGCAATAGGGCACAATGCCACAGCCACCAACAGTGGCATACTACCCTGGCCATGGAGCGTTGACACACAGCACGCAGTGAACAAACGGCCACCCTGACACAGCACACACACACCTGCACAGATACAGCCACATCAGCCGTCGTACATGGACACTCACCGTCAAGTGAAGTAGCGGGCGATGAGCTGCTGCCGCACATTACCAGCTTCCTCCTCTCCGCTGTCCTCCTCACTCGAGCTGTCCTGGGCTGCGGGCTGGGGCCCTGGTTGATCTCCGTCATCCACGATGAGGGGGATCTGCTTCCGAATGGCCAGATTGTGCAGCATGCAGCACGCCACCACTATCCGGCACACCTTCTGTGGGGAGTACGCCAGCGCACTCCTCGGTGCGGTCCAGGCACCTGAACCTGGACTTGAGGAGGCCAAAGGTACGCTCGACCACACGTCTGGTCCTCCCATGTGCCTCATTGTAGCGATCGTCTGCTGGGGTGCGAGGATTCCTCAATGGACTGAGCAGCCATGCCCCATTCGGGTACGCAGAGTCACCTGGGTGTGAGGGACACAGAGAACCGTTGCTATTCCAACTGGACAGGGGACAGCATCGCACAACCAGCACGCTACACCACTCCACATACTCACCGACAATACAGCCACGATCCTGTTGCATATTGGACATCAGTCGTGGCAAGATGCTGTTGCGCATTATGTGTGCGCCATGGGCCGAGCCTGGGAACTTTGCACACACGTGGGTGATCACCATGTCCGCAAGGCACACCACTTGCACATTCAGGGAGTGCGTGTGCTTCCTGTTGCGGTACAGGTGCTCAGTGGCCTGTGGTGGAACAAGGCCGACATGTGTGCAGTCAATGGCTCCAACGACGTGTGGGATTCTGCCAAGGGCATAGAATGCACCCTTCACTGCCGCCAATTCACGAGCCCTGGGGAAGCGGATGTACCTGTTTCTGCACAGCATCATGGCTGCCAGTACATCCCTCAGCACCTTGCTGAACATGGGCTGGGACATCCCTCCTCCAATGCCCACTGTGTGCTGGAATGACCCAGTGGCGAAGAAATGCATGGCGGCCATCACCTTAGCCGTGGGGGTGACAGCAGTCGGATACACCCTGCGGGGACGGAGATGGGGTTCTAACATGGCACACAGTCGATGCAGGGTTGGCCTGTCCAGCCGAAACTTCCTAATAACCTCTGTATCGTCCATGTCCGCCAGCAATTGGTATGGGCGGTCAATGTTCGGTCTCCGCCTAGGGACAATGGCAGAGGACACATGTCAAAGCAACACGACACATAGCAATTTCGCATACACATCACTGACATGACTGAGCAAGCACATGAGCCACAGCCCAGCTGTCAAGCTGGGACGGCACGGCCACAATACACTTACACAGGTCTCCCAACAATGGCAATGGCTAGTGATACAAACCACTGCCATGTGCATGCACATGGGGATCTAGGCCCCAATGACTTGCGGGGCGTGCTGATGGGGACTGACTGCATATCCGTCAAGTGGCAACGCCACGGCAACATGAATGTCTGCTGAGCATGGAACTGCTTCCGCGGCTGGATGAGTATGGCACACGACGACGATGTGGGCACAGGCTGAGCGGCCAAAACAAGTGGGACCTGTGGCACGAGGGGATATGAGACAGTAGTAGGTGTCAGCACTGCACCCTATGTACAGCACTGTACGGATCACACCTCCCGAAACATTGACAGGTGTCCACATTGACAGCCCCATGCCAAGACGGCTGTGTGCTTGCAGTCACACGTCACAGGTGAGAGGTTACATTGCACGTGCCAGGTGGCAGACGTACATAGTGGGAGCTGGCATGTGTGTGCATGTGTCTCCTGTTCAGGATCCACCAGATGGGCGCTGACTCTGTACTAACCATTGGACACAGCATGTTCCGTGGAAGGCTTGTGTGTGTGGGATGGTGGCACTGGATGTGCCTCCGTTGGGTGGGGGCCATGCACAGGGCGGGTACGTCGATGAGTGCGCATTGTTGGTCACGGTGGGTGCACCAACTGAAGATGTGTTGCCCTGTGTTCAATTCCTATGTCCGCATGATGATGGACTGTAGATGTGGGCAGACTACACATTGGTCGATGTGCTGTCTATATGCATGTGCCTTCACACCAGGCACAGCTGCCCCTGCACATGTGACCCCTGCTGGACTCGCTGCTGGGTCTGTGGAGCTGATGCACCTTCTGCGCGTGGGGCGGACAGCTCTCCTCACTTCCCTCATTGCGCATGTCATGACTTTGCCGCAGGTGACATGGATCATGGAGGGCCCACATGTACGCGTGGGTAGGCTACACATGATTGTTCACTGGTCGCCACCCCCAGTCAGTGTTTCGAATGGGAAGGTTGTCGTGCTGGTGGTATGTTCGATGTGGCGGATGGGCGGGCCTAGGTGCGGGCTTACATTCCGGACATGGGGGTAGTTGGATTGGCGACTAGTTGCAGTACACACGGGACACGTCTCTTCCTTTCCACATCTGGGTCATCCCTTGTACTAACTGACAGTGATACAGTCATCTTCGCCCCAGCCCTCATGTCCTCCCCTCGCTCCCCCAATATGCATGCTCACCTGCGAGGCTAGCGCTTGCACAGGCAGCCCCAAGCTCGCACCAGAGAGGGCAAGGAGTGTATGTGTGGGTCCAGTTGCACGAGTGGGCTGTCTCAGGGTATGATGTGTGGCGGGACTATGCATCACAGTCTTCGCCTTCCGGATCCGCCACCTGCGACACCCAGTGGCTGTGGCTGCCCTTGCGGCCAGGCCGCGTCCGTCTGTGGCTGATGGCCCACACATTCACTCTTTGGCCTCTCTGGGGAGGGCTCGGGGGTGGTGGCGCACGCGCTTGCACTTAGTCGCAATGGCATGTCGCGTGGTTGGTATGATGGGCAATGGATGGGATGGTGCGAGCCACCTCCTGTGACGTCAGTGCTGCTCGTGCTGTGGTGCGTCCCCCCTAGACTTCCATTTGACTTGTGCCATGCTAGACGTTGAGGTTCTATTGCCTGCGTGATATGACCAGGAGGAGCGCGAGGAGACCTCTCACACACCATGCTCCACTGCCATCCCGTGCCCTGTATCGCCTGTGCGGATTGACTATGTTGGGGTTACACCTGGTCGACTGGGGCTGTGTGTGCCTTGTCAAGGGGCATGGCGGGCGCACAACAGGATCCAGCTTGTCCACAGAGGGTGGGCTGAGGTGCGCCTGGTACCGCTTTGTACGTGTGCCCGGCTGCTGTGCACACACGTGTTCACTCCCCCGACAGGTGTCCTCTCACAATGCCCAGGGAAGCGGTGGTGTACTGTTCATGACCCCTCCCAACACGGCGTGCTCCAACTTGGCATGTGCGCATCTACCCGTCACACCCACCCACCTGAGCACTGCGTCCATACGACTTCACACGACACATGTGTGTCTTCCACAGTTGTGCTACTCATTTGCGTTGACATCCAATACCAGTGGACTACATGGTCATGTCACGACTGCCGTGTACTTCACATACTCTCATCCTCTCTCATTCGTACTTGTGAAATGAGTCAGCGGAGACAGTTTTGGTTTCAAACATTATATTGAGTCTTCTGTCCTCTGTGATGCAGTATAGTGGACACTACTGGCAGCGGAATACATGTTGAGGATATACTGAGCATGATTGCAAATGGGATAGGGTGTGGGGTTACATGTGATTGGCTGTTGCATGTGGGATGTGGGCTTCAGAGTGACATCTGCTTGGCCAAGGCTGTGCTAATGTACATTTACGTATAGCTGCGGAGCTGCGGACTTTGACACAGACGGTATACATGTAGCCTACCAGACCGCTTGGCATCATGGGCACAGTCCATCTCAGTTCCATGTGACAGGTTTGCTGCGGTTGTTCCTCATGCACGCGTGCATGTGAGATGACATCAGGGCATGTGCTTGCGTGCATGCAGCGGCGTGCCACTTGTTGTTGCACTGTGGTGGTTACTGGACATGTCACAGTCACTGGGGTCGTGTTGTTGTTGTATGCACTTGTCGTCCATGCAAAGGTCCTGGTATGGGATTCCCGGGCGGGGGTGGGAGGGGTGCAGCACCCACAGACTCCAGGCGACCTATTCATGTCCACTGAGCGGTGTGTGTGTCCATGGGCGTTGGATCCATGTCGTGTCCTGGTTGTTCGTGCAGTTCCGTCCATGTGGGTGCGATACACAGAGCCCATGCCACTGCCTCCCACGATGCATGCGGTGTTCCTGGATGTGATGGGGAACAGTGTGCATGTCCCGGTCATATCCGATGTCATGGCGATGTCGTTGATGGTGTGGTTACAGTTGCCGGTCGTTTGGTATGGCTGTTGTGGTGGTGACTGGCCAGTCCGTGCGGAAGCTAAGCATGGGTGCGGGGTTGGACATCATAGGTCAATCGGGGAACCTGCGTTGTGGTCCGACGAATTTACAGGTTGTCAGGTATGCGATGCCGTCCCAGCAGGGCTTCCATGTCATTGGTGGTGTACATGTTTGCCAGCCAATGTAGCGGATGGTGGCTGTCAAGGTGTTGTTCGTAAGTTGTCCCTTGGAGGACCATGATGGGGCATGCTGGGTGACATTCGATGTAGCTGTTCTCGATGATCCGTCGTGTGGAGGCACAGTGGTCCCATTTCAGTGCGGGTGCGATGTTGGCCACATACGCCATGCCCCCATAGGCAGAGCAGGCCCTGTCGTGTGCGTCCAGAGGGAGGAGTAGTGGTAGCAGGTCCGCCTTCAGACATGCCGGGTTGGAGAGGCATATCTCCACGGGATGCTGGTAGGGACACCTCCGACAGTAGAAGACGGGCATGACGCAGCTGAACAATGTGATGCGGTAAGTCAGTCGGTAACTTACGTTCAGCAGGGACAGGAGATCGCATCCCAATGTATGAAACAGGTTGGTTTTGTACAGCTTGAGCTGTTCGGCGTAGTTGGGTAGGTGTGTTGCGGTTGCCATTTCGCAGCGGTGCGTTGTGGTGGCGTGCTCCGGCTGTGTGTGCAGTCTGCAATGTGCACGCTCCGAGGTTGCTGTGAGCTCTGTGTAGTCGTAGGGAGACAGGACTTGTGTTCTGTTGGCTTGTTTGGAGGACACGGGCCCTCTTCCCACATGCTTCTCAGACAGTTCAAGGTCAGTGATGTGTGACTCCTTCCAATTAACTTGCATGTGGCCGACATGGGGGAGTGTTTTCTTCTTTCTTCCCCGTCCGTTGTGTGCTTCTGTGATATGCGCTATCTGCCCTGTGGTCGGTCTCCTCGGCAAGCCTGTGTTGGTCTATTCTTGGACAATGGCTGTATTCACCGGCTTCTGTCGTAGGGCTGTGGTTTCGGAGTTGGAATGGAAGGTCATTCAGTGCTGTCTGCTCTCCCTTGTGTGGGCGGCAGGCTGCCTTTCCGCTCTGCGTTGGGCCTTGTGTGTGAATGTTATTCTTGGGCCACCTGTTGTCGGTCCCCGGGCTCTTTGGTGTTCCGTTTTATATGTCTTGTTCATATGTGCAGGGTGGTATGGGTGTTTCAGTGTGGTACTGGCGTTCCTCTTCCCGAAGGGGCCCTGCTTCTCCTAGTTGCTGTTGCCGCCGCTGTGTGCTACGCCATGTTTGTTACACTGGGGTGTGTCCTGCTGTTGCGTGTCTTCACTGACATGTGTGCGTCGGTTGTGTGGCGTTGGGTGTTGTCCGTGAATTGGGCGTTGGGGACATGTCTGTGGCAGGCCTGTCACGTGTCATGTGCGTTCGGGGTGGGGCTGATGTGTGTGCTGCTTGGTTGTGTCCCTGTGTCTGTGTGTGACGCATGCATGGCGCTGCGGTTGGCCTCTGCGTTGTGCGCATGTGTGGCGGCGTCATCGCCGCTTTGGGGCCGTGACGGGGTTGTTGGTTCCTAGTCCCAGGTGGTGTGTACACATGTGTTACGCGATGTTACGATTTGGCCTGTGTGTCATATGTGGATGCAATGGTGGATGTGTAGTGTACACGCGCTGGTGGGGGTTGTCCGCTTTTTCCGCCCTTGCACTGTGTGCGCTGTTTGCGTGCACTTGTTGTGTGTGTGCCTACCTGCGTCTCCGCGGTACGTTGCGTCCTTGGTGGTGCATCAGCAGGAGCATGGGGAGGGCCTGCAGTGCTGGATTCATGCTCGGGGGAGCCGCTTCTTCGTTGTCCGTGCTCGGCGTCCGTGTTACCGCTTCGGTTTGTCGTACGGTATCTCTTGGCCGTGGGAGCCGTTTGTTTGCGGCATCGTAATTTATGCGCCGGGCGGGACGTGTTTCGTCGGACGGTGTGTGTCAGTTAGCTGCGCCGCCACGTGTACGGGCGCACTTTGATGGCGGACTGTGTTGCTGGCTTGCCGGCGGTGTTTGGCCTACTTTTCGCATCGTAATTGGGCGGGCGTGTGGACTGCTGCGTGCCGGCGGTAACTGGTGGTTTTTGCATCCGCCAGCACGGTGGTTGTGCTTCCGCCCGCCATCGTAATGAGCCCCTTAATTGCAATTAAATTACTTCCCACCCTATTCCCCTATAAACCCACAAACCGCTACAGAACTAAAACGCAAAATTAAATTAAAATTAATTAATAATTCCTAAAAATTAATATTTAATTTAGTATAATTAAATTACTTCCCTCCCTATTCTCCTATCAACCCACAACCCGCTACGGAATTAAATTACGCAAAAATTAAATAACATAAAATTCATTACTTTAAAAAAATGCAAACATACATTACAAAAATAATACATACTTTTAACACATATACTAACACTTAAAACACTATAAAAAAATTCGATATTTTTAACAACTATGGGGCCCATTACGATACCCGGCGTAAAAAATCCGCCAGGCATGGAAGCGGCAAAAATCCGCCCGCACACACCGTCTGAACACCGACCACGCCATTACGATTACACAAACCGAAACCGCCATCGGCGGAAAAATCACACAAGATACCGCCCGCCATCGTCCGAGTCGGAGTCAAACCGCCCGCCACGGACGGAAACACGCCCGACAACACAAAACCGCCCGCCCTCACGGCCGACACACCGCACGTGAGATTACGATCGCACCGCCATGAGCGCGGGAAAACTACAAATATACCGCCCGCCAGCGCAAACAACGCCGATGAGAATCCACACGGCAGAAGCCATGGCGCCCACGTCCCTGCACAGAAACCATCCGCTGACAAAAACAATCGCACACAACATGGCCAACAAGTCCACACAGCAAGGCACGCACAAATACACAAGCACAGTACACATCCCGAAAACACCCCCCCCCTGGACAAACAAAAACTACAAAGGCCAGAACCCCAGACACAACACACCTGAAAACAACAGACCATGAGGACACACCCACATAGGTAAGTACAAAAGCAGTACTCCCACAGACCACAACCCCTTGCAACATTGCAAACTAGAGAGGAGAGGAGAGGACACAGTGACACAGCAAGGACAGCAGCACACCACAGAAACGCACACATCACAACCACCACCACCACCACCACCACCAAACACCGGCACCACAAACCCCTGCACATTACACAACACACACCGCACCAGCACCACAAACACCATGGCACCACAAAGAATGCCCAAGTTCACGCCCATGGAGCTGACGGTCATGGTCGACGAGATCATCAAGGTGCACCCACAAATCTATGGGAACCTGGTCCAGCACACACCACTAGCCACCAGAAAGAGAATGTGGAACCGGATCGTAGACCAGGTCAATGCAGTCGGGACCTTGCCCAGGAACAGAGTCGAAATAAACAAACGGTGGAATGACGTCAAGAGCCTGGTCAAGAAGAAGGAGAGCAAGAACAGAGAGCTGGCTGCCGTCACTGGCGGAGGGAATCCCGCGCTCTTCAAGACCTTCAAAGCGTGGGAGGAGAAGGTGCGAGTCATCATACATCCCGAGATCCTCGCCGGATTAGCAGGGGGAGTGGAGGCTGGTAAGTACAAACTAATGTATACCAGCACACCGCTGTGTACTCACATGCACTACCACCATGCCACAGCTCCCAGGGACAAACACCCCCATGTCCAGCACACAATACACAACACATCACACACACATGCAACAGACACCACCACACACAGCCCAAACCGAACAACTGTAAGATGCGTGGGGACATGTGTACACTCAGCCAGCCACGTAACCACCAACAGGTCCCCAAATATGCCAGAAGCGCCACAACGAGCACCCACCACACCCATGTGTCCGCCATAGCTGCACTAACCGACAAGTAACAGGTAAGTGGCAGGAACACAAAGTGCAGTGGGTGGGAGGGTGGACAGCCCAAGTACAAAACACACCAGGCCCCTAGTCCCACAGCACAGCAAGGAGGAGCATCCCCCACACCCCACAGCCACGTGTCAGCCACCGCAGTGCACAACGACAGCCGAAAGGTAGACATCACGGTCCACAGCAATCGGTGTCAGTGGGTGTCCAGCCACCACCACGACCCACAACACCCCCCCACCCCCACAGACCTGCAACATGGAGCACCCCCGCTTAGAACCATGTGGCATCCAGTAAAGTGCACGCACGAACAACCTGCAGGTGGGAAACTGGACAGGGCTGGATTACTGGAGGCATGAGGACCGTAACACGACCAACACATGGGACATGTCACGTAGCAGACGAACACGCAGCACCGCCCACCGTCACGAACAAGTGAACAATGTGCACACGGACATGAACCACAGACTCACACCCCACATGACCCATCACAAACACAGCAACACCCAAGGAGCCACGTCTGCATGCACAAGCCACACTGAATATAGTACCACACGGCAGCCACTGTGCAACCCATCACACACAACCGAAACACCATTGAAGTCCTGTCCATGTAGCCCCTACTGCCTGTCAACCACACACCCCACAACTACGCCTATGTAAGACAAACAACACTAGACGCAACAGAGCGGAACAACATAAATGCACACGAACACCACTGAACCCATCAAACACACAGACACACCATGCACATACAACATACCATCCATCCCATCCGTCAGCCCCAGTCTCATGAAAGGCATGTCATCCGCACAGCTGCCACACATACAGCAGTCACGCTAAGATACATGCCCATGACCAACCATGTGCCAGAAGTCAATGAAGCGCACGACACACTGTGAGCAACAACACACAACATGGGCCACACCCCCCGAGCACTGCAGTGATGCACATGGCACAGGGCAGCACGCACACCAAGGAGATGGGACAACTGCAATACGTTGGCTGGCACACAACCATCACTCACTCATAACGATGCGTCCAATGCCATGTCCAGTAATCACAACAGACAGCAAATATGCAGGCCATGTCAAGCATGCACACACCTCAAACCATGCACTGTCATGCTGCCACAACACATGTCACGTTCGGCACCCATGGCTCACAGCATGTACCCCAAAAGCATATTCCATCCCAAATGCGAATCTGGGGCATGGCCCCCATGTTGCCATATGCGTTCCTAAGCGTCCCATCTGAACACCAAAAGCAAAGTACAAACCAGACCCAGGATGGGCCAGGAGCCCGCATACACCAGAGTCACAATAAGTAGGGGCACAGCAACACACCCATCGGCATGGCCAATCCGTCCCATGCCACATGTGCACAGCACACAGTCCCATTGTCAAGCACACACAACTACAAATGCTACAGCCACACACACGCCTCCGGGAAACCCATGTACGAGATTGCACGAACTGTTAATGTCAGACGACAAATACATACTTCGCCAGGTGCAACACAATAACAAATCTCATTCTCTCCACAGGTGACGAACTGCTGGATGCTGGGGATGGAGACAGCAGCCAGCACAGCCAGCCTACAGGCCCCCAACGAGGACACACGGATGTGGAGGATCTGTCCTCCTCTTCGGACACGGACCACCAAGCAGGCCCATCTGGTGTGGCAGGGCCCAGCCGCTCCCCAGGACCCCTCCTACCCACCAACCCATCATCCAGGGCTGCTGAACATTCCCAGCCCCCTGCTGCCACTGTCGTTGCGGCCACACCCACGGTCATTGCGGCCACACCCACGGTCATTGCGGCCACACCCACGGTCATTGCGGCCACTACTATTGCCGCAACCGCCACCATCGCCGCACCGACCACCACCGCCGCCACCACCACCACGTCTTCGCTGGCACCAGCCCCAGCGCAGGTGGTGGCCCGGCCGACTGGATCCACCCTGGGAGCCACAGCGAGGACCGTGGTGAGCAATGTGGCTAGTGGGCAGGCCGGTGGCAGCAGTACTGGTAGGAGGAGCAGGGTCAGGGAAACGCAAGTCTCCCCTGGGAGCCATGCCCTGCCTCAAATGGCCAGAGTCCTTGGGGCCTATGAAGAGGCCCAAGAACAATGGGTCAGGTCTGCTTCAGACACGCGGGAGGTGCTGGGGGTGCTGAGGTCCATGGACGCCCGTATGGGCCAACTCGTGGACCTCATGGGCCAGCTGGTGGTGGCGGTGAGGTCACAGCCAGGGACAGCAGCTCCCCTCCGCCACCACCTGCCGGGGCGCAGGGTCGAGCAGCAGTGTCCAGTTCCCCTGCGTCCACAGCCAGTGAGCACACCTCAACCACCAGCATGTCGCAAGCAGGCACCCCCTCGCAAACATGGAAGGGGCCGTCCGAAGTGGAAACAGATCTCCCGGGAGGACTTCGCACGCTCCAGACGCAAGTGAGGCAGCCAGCCAGCCTTCCTTGACCACCCACTGCATTGACTTGGACTACGATCCCACTCCACACAGCCATCTGGATGGCATGTGTGTGTTGGACTATGGACATAGAACCAGTGGGTACACCCTGAGCATCACGCAGCCATGACCGACAGCTCATTGTCACTGCACGCACCACTTATGTCATCACCTTACACACAATCACATGTCACAGTTTGAAATAAATGCACCTCTTAGACAAACTGCTGTTTGTGCCCTGTGTTTTATTTGTACGGAATACAACGGCCACCTTGGGCGGAAAGGCACCTGATGCGTGGCATGGCAATGGAACCGGAGGGCCTGTAGGGACCTAGGGGTGGGAGACAGAACAGGAGCACATTCAATGAGTGTGTCACACACCCATCACACAGTACATGTCAACAACTACAAGCAATGTACACACATCGCACAGAGCAATAGGGCACAATGCCACAGCCACCAACAGTGGCATACTACCATGGCCATGGAGCGTTGACACACAGCACGCAGTGAACAAACGGCCACCCTGACACAGCACACACACACCTGCACAGACACAGCCACATCAGCCGTCGTACATGGACACTCACCGTCAAGTGAAGTAGTGGGCGATGAGCTGCTGCCGCACATTACCAGCTTCCTCCTCTCCGCTGTCCTCCTCACTCGAGCTGTCCTGGTCTGCGGGCTGGGGCCCTGGTTGATCTCCGTCATCCACGATGAGGGGGATCTGCTTCCGAATGGCCAGATTGTGCAGCATGCAGCACGCCACCACTATCTGGCACACCTTCTGTGGGGAGTACGCCAGCGCACCCTCGGTGCGGTCCAGGCACCTGAACCTGGACTTGAGGAGGCCAAAGGTACGCTCGACCACACGTCTGGTCCTCCCATGTGCCTCATTGTAGCGATCGTCTGCTGGGGTGCGAGGATTCCTCAATGGACTGAGCAGCCATGCCCCATTCGGGTACGCAGAGTCACCTGGGTGTGAGGGACACAGAGAACCGTTGCTATTCCAACTGGACAGGGGACAGCATCGCACAACCAGCACGCTACACCACTCCACATACTCACCGACAATACAGCCACGATCCTGTTGCAGATTGGACATCAGTCGTGGCAAGATGCTGTTGCGCATTATGTGTGCGTCATGGGCCGAGCCTGGGAACTTTGCACACACGTGGGTGATCACCATGTCCGCAAGGCACACCACTTGCACATTCAGGGAGTGCGTGTGCTTCCTGTTGCGGTACAGGTGCTCAGTGGCCTGTGGTGGAACAAGGCCAACATGTGTGCAGTCAATGGCTCCAACGACGTGTGGGATTCTGCCAAGGGCATAGAATGCACCCTTCACTGCCGCCAATTCACGAGCCCTGGGGAAGCGGATGTACCTGTTTCGGCACAGCATCATGGCTGCCAGTACATCCCTCAGCACCTTGCTGAACATGGGCTGGGACATCCCTCCTCCACTGCCCACTGTGTGCTGGAATGACCCAGTGGCGAAGAAATGCATGGCGGCCATCACCTTAGCCGTGGGGGTGACAGCTGTCGGATACACCCTGCGGGGACGGAGATGGGGTTCCAACATGGCACACAGTCGATGCAGGGTTGGCCTGTCCAGCCGAAACTTCCTAATGACCTCTGTATCGTCCATGTCCGCCAGCAATTGGTATGGGCGGTCAATGTTCGGTCTCCGCCTAGGGAAAATGGCAGTGGACACATGTCAAAGCAACACAACACATAGCAATTTCGCATACACATCACTGACATGACTGAGCAAGCACATGAGCCACAGCCCAGCTGTCAAGCTGGGACGGCACGGCCACAATACACTTACACAGGTCTCCCAACAATGGCAATGGCTAGTGATACAAACCACTGCCATGTGCATGCACATGGGGATCTAGGCCCCAATGACTTGCGGGGCGTGCTGATGGGGACTGACTGCATATTCGTCAAGCGGCAACGCCACAGCAATATGAATGTCTGCTGAGCATGGAACTGCTTCCGAGGCTGGATGAGTATGGCACACGACGACGATGATGTGGGCACAGGCTGAGCGGCCAAAACAAGTGGGACCTGTGGCACGAGGGGATATGAGACAGTAGTAGGTGTCAGCACTGCACCCTATGTACAGCACTGTACGGATCACACCTCCCGAAACATTGACAGGTGTCCACATTGACAGCCCCATGCCAAGACGGCTGTGTGCTTGCAGTCACACGTCACAGGTGAGAGGTTACATTGCACGTGCCAGGTCGCAGACGTACATAGTGGGAGCTGGCATGTGTGTGCATGTGTCTCCTGTTCAGGATCCACCAGATGGGCGCTGACTCTGTACTGACCATTGGACACAGCATGTTCCGTGGAAGGCTTGTGTGTGTGGGATGGTGGCACTGGATGTGCCTCCAGTTGGGTGGGGGCCATGCACAGGGCGGGTACGTCGATGATTGCGCATTGTTGGTCACGGTGGGTGCACCCACTCAGATGTGTTGCCCTGTGTTCAATTCCTATGTCCGCATGATGATGGACTGTAGATGTGGGCAGACTACACATTGGTCGATGTGCTGTCTATATGCATGTGCCTTCACACCAGGCACAGCTGCCCCTGCACATGTGACCCCTGCTGGACTCGCTGCTGGGTCTGTGGAGCTGATGCACCTTCTGTGCGTGGGGCGGACAGCTCTCCTCACTTCCCTCATTGCGCATGTCATGACTTTGCCGCAGGTGACATGGATCATGGAGGGCCCACATGTACGCGTGGGTAGGCTACACATGATTGTTCACTGGTCGCCACCCCCAGTCAGTGTTTCGAATGGGAAGGTTGTCGTGCTGGTGGTATATTCGATGTGGCGGATGGGCGGGCCTAGGTGCGGGCTTACATTCCGGACATGGGGGTAGTTGGATTGGCGACTAGTTGCAGTACACACGGGACACGTCTCTTCCTTTCCACATCTGGGTCATCCCTTGTACTCACTGACAGTGATACAGTCATCTTCGCCCCAGCCCTCATGTCCTCCCCTCGCTCCCCCAATATGCATGTGCACCTGCGAGGCTAGCGCTTGCACAGGCAGCCCCAAGCTCGCACCAGAGAGGGCAAGGAGTGTATGTGTGGGTCCAGTTGCACGAGTGGGCTGTCTCAGGGTATGATGTGTTGCGGGACGCCGTCCACCTGCGTGGTGCCCCAAATGGAGACCCGGCCTGCATGGACTATGCATCACAGTCTTCGCCTTCCGGATCCGCCACCTGCGACACCCAGTGGCTGTGGCTGCCCTTGCGGCCATGCCGCGTCCGTCTGTGACTGATGGCCCACACATTCACTCTTTGGCCTCTTTGGGGAGGGCTCGGGGGTGGTGGCGCACGCGCTTGCACTTAGTCGCAATGGCATGTGGCGTGGTTGGTATAATGGGCAATGGATGGGATGGTGCGAGCCACCTCCCGTGACGTCAGTGCTGCTCGTGCTGTGGTGCGTCCCCCTACACTTCCATTTGACTTGTGCCATGCTAGACGTTGAGGTTCTATTGCCTGCGTGATATGACCAGGAGGAGCGCGAGGAGACCTCTCACACACCATGCTCCACTGCCATCCCGTGCCCTGTATCGCCTGTGCGGATTGACTATGTTGGGGTTACACCTGGTCGACTGGGGCTGTGTGTGCCTTGTCAAGGGGCATGGCGGGCGCACAACAGGATCCAGCTTGTCCACAGAGGGTGGGCTGAGGTGCGCCTGGTACCGCTTTGTACGTGTGCCCGGCTGCTGTGCACACACGTGTTCACTCCCCCCGACAGGTGTCCTCTCACAATGCCCAGGGAAGCGGTGGTGTACTGTTCATGACCCCTCCTGACACGGCGTGCTCCAACTTGGCATGTGCGCATCTACCCGTCACACCCACCCACCTGAGCACTGCGTCCATACGACTTCACACGACACATGTGTGTCTTCCACAGTTGTGCTACTCATTTGCGTTGACATCCAATACCAGTGGACTACATGGTCATGTCACGACTGCCGTGTACTTCACATACTCTCATCCTCTCTCATTCGTACTTGTGAAATGAGTCAGCGGAGACAGTTTTGGTTTCAAACATTATATTGAGTCTTCTGTCCTCTGTGATGCAGTATAGTGGACACTACTGGCAGCGGAATACATGTTGAGGATATACTGAGCATGATTGCAAATGGGATAGGGTGTGGGGTTACATGTGATTGGCTGTTGCATGTGGGATGTGGGCTTCAGAGTTACATCTGCTTGGCCAAGGCTGTGCTAATGTACATTTACGTATAGCTGCGGAGCTGCGGACTTTGACACAGACGGTATACATGTAGCCTACCAGACCGCTTGGCATCATGGGCACAGTCCATCTCAGTTCCATGTGACAGGTTTGCTGCGGTTGTTCCTCATGCACGCGTGCATGTGAGATGACATCAGGGCATGTGCTTGCGTGCATGCAGCGGCGTGCCACTTGTTGTTGCAATGTGGTGGTTACTGGACATGTCACAGTCACTGGGGTCGTGTTGTTGTTGTATGCACTTGTCGTCCATGCAAAGGTCCTGGTATGGGATTCCCGGGGCGGGGGTGGGAGGGTGCAGCACCCACAGACTCCAGGCGACCTATTCATGTCCACTGAGCGGTGTGTGTGTCCATGGGCGCTGGATCCATGTCGTGTCCTGGTTGTTCGTGCAGTTCCGTCCATGTGGGTGCGATACACAGACCCCATGCCACTGCCTCCCACGATGCATGCGGTGTTCCTGGATGTGATGGGGAACAGTGTGCATGTCCCGGTCATATCCGATGTCATGGCGATGTCGTTGATGGTGTGGTAACAGTTGCCGGTCGTTTGGTATGGCTGTTGTGGTGGTGACTGGCCAGTCCGTGCGGAAGCTAAGCATGGGTGCGGGGTTGGACATCATAGGTCAATCGGGGAACCTGCGTTGTGGTCCGATGAATTTACAGGTTGTCAGGTATGCGATGCCGTCCAGCAGGGCTTCCATGTCATTGGTGGTGTACATGTTTGCCAGCCAATGTAGCGGATGGTGGCTGTCAAGGTGTTGTTCGTAAGTTGTCCCTTGGAGGACCATGATGGGGCATGCTGGGTGACATTCGATGTAGCTGTTCTCGATGATCCGTCGTGTGGAGGCACAGTGGTCCCATTTCAGTGCGGGTGCGATGTTGGCCACATACGCCATGCCCCCATAGGCAGAGCAGGCCCTGTCATGTGCGTCCAGAGGGAGGAGTAGTGGTAGCAGGTCCGCCTTTAGACATGCCGGGTTGGAGAGGCATATCTCCACGGGATGCTGGTAGGGACACCTCCGACAGTAGAAGACGGGCATGACGCAGCTGAACAATGTGATGCGGTAAGTCAGTCGGTAACTTACGTTCAGCAGGGACAGGAGATCGCATCCCAATATATGTATCAGGTTGGTTTTGTACAGCTTGAGCTGTCCGGCGTAGTTGGGTAGGTGTGTTGCGGTTGCCATTTCGCAGCGGTGCGTTGTGGTGGCGTGCTCCGGCTGTGTGTGCAGTCTGCAATGTGCACGCTCCGAGGTTGCTGTGAGCTCTGTGTAGTCGTAGGGAGACAGGACTTGTGTTCTGTTGGCTTGTTTGGAGGACACGGGCCCTCATCCCTCATGCTTCTCAGACAGTTCAAGGTCAGTGATGTGTGACTCCTTCCAATTAACTTGCATGTGGCCGACATGGGGGAGTGTTTTCTTCTTCTTCCCCGTCCGTTGTGTGCTTCTGTGATATGCGCTATCTGCCCTGTGGTCGGTCTCCTCGGCATGCCTGTGTTGGTCTTTTCTTGGACAATGGCTGTATTCACCGGCTTCTTTCGTAGGGCTGTGGTTTCGGAGTTGGAATGGAAGGTCATTCAGTGCTGTCTGCTCTCCCTTGTGTGGGCGGCAGGCTGCCTTTCCGCTCTGCGTTGGGCCTTGTGTGTGAATGTTATTCTTGGGCCACCTGTTGTCGGTCCCCGGGCTCTTTGGTGTTCCGTTTTATATGTCTTGTTCATACGTGCAGGGTGGTATGGGTGTTTCAGTGTGGTACTGGCGTTCCTCTTCCCGAAGGGGCCCTGCTTCTCCTAGTTGGTGTTGCCGCCGCTGTGTGCTTCGCCATGTTTGTTACACTGGGGTGTGTCCTGCTGTTGCGTGACTTCACTGACATGTGTGCGTCGGTTGTGTGGCGTTGGGTGTTGTCCGTGAATTGGGCGTTGGGGACATGTCTGTGGCAGGCCTGTCACGTGTCATGTGCGTTCGGGGTGGGGCTGATGTGTGTGCTGCTTGGTTGTGTCCCTGTGTCTGTGTGCGACGCATGCATGGCGCTGCGGTTGGCCTCTGCGTTGTGCGCATGTGTGGCGGCGTCATCGCCGCTTTGGGGCCGTGACGGGGTCGTTGGTTCCTAGTCCCAGGTGGTGTGTACACATGTGTTACGCGATGTTACGATTTGGCCTGTGTGTCATATGTGGATGCAATGGTGGATGTGTAGTGTACACGCGCTGGGGGGGGTTGTCCGCTTTTTCCGCCCTTGCACTGTGTGCGCTGTTTGCGTGCACTTGTTGTGTGTGTGCCTACCTGCGTCTCCGCGGTACGTTGCGTCCTTGGTGGTGCATCAGCAAGAGCATGGGGAGGGCCTGCAGTGCTGGATTCATGCTCGGGGAGCCGCTTCTTCGTTGTCCGTGCTCGGCGTCCGTGTTACCGCTTCGGTTTGTCGTACGGTATCTCTTGGCCGTGGGAGCCGTTTGTTTGCGGCATCGTAATTTATACGCCGGGCGGGACGTGTTTTCGTCGGACGGTGTGTGTCAGTTGAGCTGCGCCGCTACGTGTACGGGCGCACTTTGATGGCGGACGGTGTTGCTGGCTTGCCGGCGGTGTTTGGCCTACTTTTCGCATCGTAATTGGGCGGGCGTGTGGACTGCTGCGTGCCGGCGGTAACTGGTGGTTTTTGCATCCGCCAGCACGGCGGTTGTGCTTCCACCCGCCATCGTAATGACCCCCTATATTATGACTGTTGATATTACTAACTTCGATATTATGAAAATCGATATTTTTTACCCAAATTTCGATATTCTGCACCACTATATTTTTGTGACTCGATATTATGTCCACTCGATATTTAAAACTCGATATTTTGCCAATTCGATATTAAAAATTCGATATTGTGACTGTTCACCATTTTCTATAAGTTAAGTTTGTTATAGATAATTTTACAAGGTTTCTATTTATTAGTAGTTCTATCTTATGATTATTAATATAATATGTATAATGTTTCTTCCCCATCCCTTTTCATTTTCTGTAATAAGATATTATAAGATATTGTATTATAATGTACCTGCTATAATGTTATTGATGCTGATAATCTTCATATTATTATTTGGTACTTTTATTGTAGTATTTTTTTGTATTGTCTATATGTTAACTAAAAATGTAATAAATTATTCTGAACTAAGAACACCGACTAAGAGAAACTTCACATGAGTCACTTGAACTGGAATTTGTTTCACCAGAAGAACTGTGGAGTAGAATTTGCGTCTCTCCTGAGGCTATATTATATTCTCAGAGCCCTGGTTGTGAGAAAGGTTTTGGGTTTTTGGGTGTTATGGGTGTTAAGGTATTACAGAAGGGTGCACAGATACCTGTATGGCCCTTCTGTAATATGGATACTGCCGGCGCACATCATGCGCTAGTGTGATCATAAGTGTGGAGTCCCTCATTTTCATGATATTACAGATACAGACGCAGGAGAAAAGAAGCCACAGGAGGTGCACTGATTATGTGCCACATATGAGGTGACATGGAGAGAGCACGGGTCCCAGAGATACCTCAGGCATTCTCCAGTAGGGACAGTCACACACTGCATACGTCTGAAAGGAAAATCGTTACTTTCCCTTCATAGTGAGGCTGTTTACCGCACCAGAGGCAAAGGCATAGTGAAAGGCGCACTAGTGGCTTCACAGCCAGTCTGCTTTTCACTAAAGTACTGCTCACAGTGCAGCAGGCGTGTGTGCATGCCTACCCTGTAAACAGCACTTTTTGGAATCAGGCACAGTGTTTGTGTGTGTGCCAAGTGCATCCAGTTGAGTGTGCACTGGAGCAAACAGAGACAGTGTGCATGAACAGTAATTTGGGTCCAATTCTCTTGAAACTACCATCACCCTCTGCTTGAAAATCCCTACCTGGATCTCCTCCGTCACAGCTTTCTTGAACCACTTTGTGTGGTGAACAGTCACAATATCGAATTTTTAATATCGAATTGGCAAAATATCGAGTTTTAAATATCGAGTGGACATAATATCGAGTCACAAAATATAGTGGTGCAGAATATCGAAATTTAGGTAAGAAATATCGATTTTCATAATATCGAAGTTAGTAATATCGAGTCATAATATAGTTGTTAAAAATATCGATTTTTTTATAGTGTTTTAAGTGTTAGTATATGTGTTAAAAGTATGTATTATTTTTGTAATATATGCTTGCATTTTTTTAAAGTAATGAATTTTATGTTATTTAATTTTTGCGTAATTTAATTCCGTAGCGGGTTGTGGGTTTATAGGGGAATAGGGTGGGAAGTAATTTAATTATACTAAATTAAATATTAATTTTTAGGAATTATTAATAAATTTTAATTTAATTTTGCATTTTAGTTCTGTAGCGGTTTGTGGGTTTATAGGGGAATAGGGTGGGAAGTAATTTAATTGTAATTAAGTAATTATTTATTTTTATTTATTGGTATTGATAATTAATTTATTGTTAATTAATTATTAATTGGTAATTAATTTTTATTAATTGGTAATTAATTTTTATGAATTGATTAATTGATAATTATATTAATTGTATTAATTTATTATTTGGAGCGGGTTGTGGGTTTATAGGGGAATAGGGTGGGAAGTAATTTAATTGTAATTAAGGGGCTCATTACGATACCCGGCGTAAAAAAATCCGCCAGGCATGGAAGCGGCAAAAATCCGCCCGCACACACCGCCTGAACACCGACCACGCCATTATGAGTACACAAACCGAAAACCGCCATCGGCGGAAAATCACACAAAATACCGCCCGCCATCGTCCGAGTCGGAGTCAAACCGCCCGCCACGGACGGAAACACGCACGACAACACAAAACCGCCCGCCCACACGGCCGACACACCGCACGTGAAATTACGATCGCACCGCCATGAGCGCGGAAAACAACAAATATACCGCCCGCCAGCGCAAACAACGCCGATGAGAATCGACACGGCAGAAGCCATGGCGCCACGTACCTGCACAGAAACCATCCGCACACAAAACCAATAGCACACAACATGGCCAACAAGTCCACACAGCAAGGCACACACAAATACACAAGCACAGTACACATCCCGAAAACACCCCCCGGACAAACAAAAATACAAAGGCCAGAACCCCAGACACAACACACCTGAAAACAACAGACCATGAGGACACACCCACATAGGTGAGTACAAAAGCAGCACTCCCACAGACCACAACCCCTTGCTACATTGCAAACCAGAGAGGAGAGGAGAGGACACAGTGACACAGCAAGGACAGCAGCACACCACAGAAACGCACACATCACCACCACCACCACCACCACCAAACACCGGCACCACAAACCCCCTGCACATTACACAACACACACCGCACCAGCACCACAAACACCATGGCACCACAAAGGATGCCCAAGTTCACGCCCATGGAGCTGACGGTCATGGTCGATGAGATCATCAAGGTGTACCCACAAATCTATGGGAACATGGTCCAGCACACACCACTAGCCACCAGAAACAGAATGTGGACCCGGATCGTAGACCAGGTCAATGCAGTCGGGACCCTGCCCAGGAACAGAGCCGAGATAAACAAACGTTGGAATGACGTAAAGAGCCTGGTCAAGAAGAAGGAGGGCAAAAACAGAGAGCTGGCTGCCGTCACTGGCGGAGGGAATCCCGCGCTCTTTAAGACCTTCAAAGCGTGGGAGGAGAAGGTGCGAGTCGTAATCCATCCGGAGATCCTCGCCGGATTAGCAGGGGGAGTGGAGGCTGGTAAGTACAAACTAATGTATACCAGCACACCGCTATGTACTCACATGCGCAACTACCATGCCACAGCTCCCAGGGACAAACACCCCCATGTCCAGCACACAATACACAACACATCACACACACATGCAACAGACACTACCACACACAGCCCAAACCGAACAACTGTAAGATGCGTGGGGACATGTGTACACTAAGCCAGCCACGTAACCACCAACAGGTCCCCAAATATGCCAGAAGCGCCACAACGAGCACCCACCACACCCATGTGTCCGCCACAGCTGCACTAACCGACAAGTAACAGGTAAGTGGCAGGAACACAAAGTGCAGTGGGTGGGAGGGTGGACAGCCCAAGTACAACACACACCAGGCCCCAGTCCCACAGCACAGCAAGGAGGAGCATCCCCCACACCCCACAGCCACGTGTCAGCCACCGCAGTGCACAACGACAGCCGAAAGGCAGACATCACGGTCCACAGCAATCGGTGTCAGTGGGTGTACAGCCACCCCCACGACCCACTACACCCCCCACCCCACACAGACCTGCAACATGGAGCACCCCCGCTTAGAGCCATGTGGCATCCAGTACAGTGCACGCACGAACAACTTGCAGGTGGGAAACTGGACAGGGCTGGATTACTGGAGGCATGAGGACCATAACACCACCAACACATGGGACATGTCACGTAGCACACGGACACGCAGCACCGCCCACCGTCACGAACAAGTGAACAATGTGCACACGGACATGAACAGCAGACTCACACCCCACATGACCCATCACAGACATAGCAACACCCAAGGAGCCACGTCTGCATGCACAAGCCACACTGAATATAGTCCCACACGGCAGCCACTGTGCAACTCATCACACACAACCGAAACACCATTGAAGTCCTGTCCATGTAGCCCCCACTGCCTGTCAACCCCACACCCCACAACTACGCCTATGTAAGACAAACAACACTAGACGCAACAGAGCGGAACAACAGAAATGCACACGAACACCACTGAACCCATCAAACTCACAGACACACCATGCACATACAACATACCATCCATCCCATCCGTCAGCCCCAGTCACATGAAAGGCATGTCATCCGCACAGCTGCCACACATACAGCAGTCACGCTAAGACACATGCCCATGACCAACCATGTGCCAGAAGTCAATTAAGCGCACGACACACTGTGAGCAACAACACACAACATGGGCCACACCCCCGAGCACTGCAGTGATGCACATGGCACAGGGCAGCACGCACACCAAGGAGATGGGACAACTGCAATACGTTGGCTGGCACACAACTATCACTCACTCATAACGATGCGTCCAATGCCATGTCCAGTAACCACAACAGACAGCAAATATGCAGGGCATGTCAGGCATGCACACACCTCAGACCATGCACTGTCATGCTGCCACAACACATGTCACGTTCGGCACCCATGGCTCACAGCATGTACCCCAAAAGCATATCCCCTCCCAAATGCGAATCTGGGGCATGGCCCCCATGTTGCCATATGCGTTCCTAAGCGTTCCATTTGAACCCCAAAAGCATATTCCATCCCAAATGCGAATCTGGGGCATGGCCCCCATGTTGCCATATGCGTTCCTAAGCGTTCCATTTGAACCCCAAAAGCATATCCCCTCCCAAATGCGAATCTGGGGCATGGCCCCCATGTTGCCATATGCGTACCTAAGCTGCTCCATTTGAACCCCAAAAGCATATTCCCTCCCAAATGCGAATCTGGGGCATAGCCCCCATGTTGCCATATGCGTTCCTAAGCGTTCCATTTGAACCCCAAAAGCATATCCCCTCCCAAATGCGAATCTGGGGCATGGCCCCCATGTTGCCATATGCGTCCTAAGCGTTCCATTTGAACCCCAAAAGCATATTCCATCCCAAATGCGAATCTGGGGCATGGCCCCCATGTTGCCATATGCGTTCCTAAGCGTTCCATTTGAACCCCAAAAGCATATTCCATCCCAAATGCGAATCTGGGGCATGGCCCCCATGTTGCCATATGCGTTCCTAAGCGTTCCATTTGAACCCCAAAAGCATATCCCCTCCCAAATGCGAATCTGGGGCATGGCCCCCATGTTGCCATATGCGTACCTAAGCTGTTCCATTTGAACCCCAAAAGCATATCCCCTCCCAAATGCGAATCTGGGGCATAGCCCCCATGTTGCCATATGCGTTCCTAAGCTGTTCCATTTGAACCCCAAAAGCATATCCTCCCAAATGCGAATCTGGGGCATGGCCCCCATGTTGCCATATGCGTTCCTAAGCATTCCATTTGAACCCCAAAAGCATATTCCATCCCAAATGCGAATCTGGGGCATGGCCCCCATGTTGCCATATGCGTTCCTAAGCGTTCCATTTGAACCCCAAAAGCATATCCCCTCCCAAATGCGAATCTGGGGCATGGCCCCCATGTTGCCATATGCGTTCCTAAGCATTCCAGTTGAACCCCAAAAGCATATTCCATCCCAAATGCGAATCTGGGGCATGGCCCCCATGTTGCCATATGCGTTCCTAAGCGTTCCATTTGAACCCCAAAGCATATCCCCTCCCAAATGCGAATCTGGGGCATGGCCCCCATGTTGCCATATGCGTTCCTAAGCGTTCCATTTGAACTCCAAAAGCAAAGAACAAACCAGACCCAGGATGGGCCAGGAGCCCGCATACACCAGAGTCACAATGAGTAGGGGCAAAGCAACACACCCATCGGCATGGCCAATCCGTCCCATGCCACATGTGCACAGCACACAGTCCCATTGCCTAGCACACACAACTACAGATGCCACAGCCACACACTCGCCTCCGGGAAACCCATGTACGAGATTGCACGAACTGCCAATGTCAGACGACTAATACATACTTCGCCAGGTGCAACACAATAACAAATCTCATTCTCTCCACAGGTGACGAACTGCTGGACGCTGGGGATGGAGACAGCAGCCAGCACAGCCAGCCTACAAGCCCCCAACGAGGACACACGGATCTGGAGGATCTGTCCACCTCTTCGGACACGGACCACCAAGCTGGCCCATCTGGCGTGGCAGGGCCCAGCCGCTCCCCAGGACCCCTCCTACCCACCAACCCATCATCCAGGGATGCTGAACAGTCCCAGTCCCCTGCTGCCACTGTCGTTGCGGCCACACCCACGGTCATTGCGGCCACTACCACTGCCGCAACCGCCACCATCGCCGCACCGACCACCACCGCCTCCACCACCACCACGTCTTCGCTGGCACCAGCCCCAGCGCAGGTGGTGGCCCGGCCGACTGGATCCACCCTGGGAGCCACAGCGAGGACCGTGGTGAGCAATGTGGCTAGTGGGCAGGGCCGGTGGCAGCAGGACTGGTAGGAGGAGCAGGGTCAGGGAAACGCCAGCCTCCCTGGGAGCCATGCCCTGCCTCAAATGGCCAGAGTCCTTGGGG
>CAWUFW010027228.1:0-28122 GCA_963921515.1 Calotriton arnoldi | reverse complement strand
ACCTTCCTCAAATTCAGGGACAATCCCTTTGGGGATTTTAGGATCAGAAGCTTCCTCCTATCCTTAGTTTTAGTATTGCTGCCACCATTGATGGGTGCTAAGCCCATCTCCTGTCTTTCCTTCTCTAGAGCCAGGAGTCTGGTCTCTGGGTCCAGTCTTTGGCCAGCCTTGCTTAAAGGTGGTCCTCCTCACTAAGGCTACTCCTCAGTGTCCTCTCTGGGACCTGAACCACCTAGGTGGCCCCAGGTCCCCAGAGGTTTACTCTTGTGAAATAAGGGTGCAGTGACCCTGTCTTCCTAGGAAGTGGTGGAGGTGGGTTGCCATCCCCATCCTCCTCACTCCTTTCCTCCTCTGCGTGGTCATCACCATGCTCAGAGGGAGTGGGCCTAGCATACTCAGCCAGGAGCTCCTGGAGCCCTTGTTTGGTTGGATGCTGGCCCATTGGTATATTTTCAAGTTTACATAAGGACCTTATCTCTTTGAAAGACAAATGAAGATAAGTGGGTCGAGCTCAACCTCAACGCATGTCCTGTATGTCATTATTATTTTCACTAATAGCTGGGTTGTTTTCTTGAGACATTCTAACAAAAGTTCTAACCCCTCTACCCCTTGACTATAGTGACTTTTTATTTTCTACAATTTTAAAGGGACTTAAGCAAGGCCCTAACAAGACTTTAGTAATTTGGTAAAAATGCCAATTTGAAAAAATCAGAATTCTAAAGGCAATTTAAGAGTTCTGTCGTGTGATCAGATGGTAACCAAGTAGTCCAACAATGCAAGTTTGTATCCACCGCTGATCCTACCAATGTAGAAAGTGGCTCTGTATATACTGCACCAAAGTGGGTTCAGTGTGCACAGAGTCCACAGTCCCCAGAGGTTTGGCAGAGGCTAAAGTTAGATATAACCTTACTCTCTAAAGTGGTAGCTTGGTCGAGCAGTAAGGCAGTATCAGAAAGGACAGTGTAAAGCATTTGTTGTACACACTCAGTCAGCAAATGAAGCCACACACTCAAGAACTGAACTCTAGGCCAATGGTTTTGTATATAAAAATATAGTTGTTTTATTTTAGAACCAACAATGGGTGTCAAAATATACTTTCTCAGAATGAGATGCTTTAGTTAACTACTGTTCAATTGGCAATAGACTTTTGAATGCAATAGTTACAGTTGTTGCAATATGCAACACAATTTTAAACACAATTATACATTGAGCTCAATGGAAATTTCTGGTTAAATGCAATAGATTACTTTTGGATTACTTTTCTAACCACGGGACTGGATCTTGGATTCAGTCCCGGGACTACTTCCTGTAAACAGGTGAGAAAAAGCGTTTTGGTATAGTAGTGATTTTTGAGGAATATTACTGTATTTCAAAAGTTGACACTTAGAAACTTTCTCTGGGTAAAATTGCCAATGTTATCCTAGGGAAGGAAATACAGTTTGCAAGCAAAGTATGTTTTACGTTACTTTTGTAATCCAGTGCTGGACTCCTAGGTTCAGCACTGGAAATTGCTAAAACAGGTAAGTAATTACGTTTTTTGTAGTTTATGCGATTTTTAAAGAATATTTGTATGATTCAAATCGACACTTAAAACTTTTTCAACAAAAGCAGGCAATGATATCCTATGAGAGGAATTTCCAGTTACTGGTAAGTACGGTAAAAATTACTTTTCGTCAGGTCGGTACTGGACTAAAAGATGTAGTACTGAGGTCTCTCCTGATAGTAGGTGAGTAATTCGGAATTCGTTACTGTTGTGATTTTTAAGCAATATTTTGGTATTTCAAAGTGGACACTTAGAAGAAATTTCACAGAAAAACCAGTCAATGGATCCCTATGTAAGAAAATTCAATTCGCCGGTAAGTTGCTTTTAACGTTACTTTTGTAATCCAGTGCTGGACTCTAGGTTCAGCCCTGGGACATTTACTTAAAACAGGTAAGTAATTACCGTTTTGGTAGTCTGTACGATTTTTAAAGAATATTCTTGTTTTCAAAAGTCGACACTTAGAAACTTTTTGGAAGAAAAAGTGTCCATGTTATCTATGAGGAAAAATGAGTTATCGGTCTCGAGGTAAGTAATCGGTCTTTTGAGTTAGGGTTCTGGGGTTAGACTCAGGGTCTCCCAGGGTCAGTGATGCACTGTTGTTGCACTCGCGGCACTAGGGCGGCCGGGTGCAGAGTGTTGGGCCCAATGTTATCCTATGGAGGATAGGGGGACTCCGGTTGGTGGCGGCTGGCAAGCAGGCCACGGGGGTTGTGGGAGCAAAGCTCCTAGGGGTTAAGCTCAGGGCACGTTGGGACCAAGTTAGCACCAAGAGGCACCCTCAGCGGCACTAGGGCGGCCGGGTGCAGAGTGCTGTTTTGAGGTCGGGTGCCCTGTTGATTTCAATGGAAATTTTCGGTTTGGTTTCAGCTGCAGGCTCGGTCCAGGAAGACTTCCAGGAGGAACCAACAGCTGGGCAGGTAAGTTGGAGGGCTCGGGGACGTAGGTGCACCTGGGTTCCTTTCTCCAGGCGCAGGGCGTCTGGATGCAGGAGTGTCTTTTGAGGTCGGTTCACCTTACCGGGCCACTCGCGGGTTGGGGGGTTCTCCGTGCAGAGGCTGCAGGCGACGTCGGGGAGTCCTGGAGGGGTCAACCCACGGTGGACTCCGGACTCTGGAGAGCTGGGGGACCCGCTGGGACCGGTGGGCCACTTGAACTCGGGCTGTAGGCGGCGGGTGCAGTGGTGGTTCCAGGCGTCGGTTTCTTTCTCCTCAGCAGGCTCGGGAGTCTTTGTTTGGTGTTTCTTTTGAACAGAGCTGCTGTTCACAGGAGATCCGGTCTTTGTTGAAGGCAGTCAGTCCTCCTGGGGTTCTGGAGGTCGCTGGCTGCAGGACAAGACTATTTTGGCGCAGGATCTCTGGAAACTGCGAGACGGGCCGGTAGGGCTGGGGCCAAGTCAGTTGTTCTCTGCAGTCTCCTCTGCTGGGCGTCTTCTTTAGTCCTTTTTCTTCTTAGGTTGCGGGAATCTAAGGAAGGAAGGTTCAGGGTGCCCCTAAATACTAGATTTAGGGCGTTACAGAGTAGGTAAGGGCAGAGACCAATGGGTCCCTGCCCTGGGATGGCTACACCCCTATCCCTATCCACTCTCCTGTGGGAGGGGGCAGGAGCCTAGTCCTGATTGGGCAGGGCTCCCCATCTTCAAGATGGCGGAGCCCGGAGATGTGCTTCAACTCGCCTCCCCCACCTGAGGGTGGGGTTGGCAGAAGGGTGGCACACCCCCTTTCCTCCTTGGTGTTTCCCCAGTCTTCCCACCAGGATGGGGGAGGGAACCGGTGGGGACCAGTTGCTGAGTACAGCAAGTGGTCTGGGGAAGCTCACAAGGCGGAATGCCTTTGAAGCTTCCCCCTGCCCATCCTGGGGGAGGGGGCCTAGCACCTCACCCAGGACGTGCAGTGTTGCAGGCCCCGGAGCGGATGGCTCTCTACCCAGGAGTCCAGCAACATGTCTGCTGTGTGGCAGCCTAGGCAGCCCTCAGACAAGGCGTGGATTGTAGGTTAGGTTCAGGGGTAACTCTAAGTTGCCCTCTGACGTGCATTTACAGTAAATCCACACTGGCATCAGTGTGGGTTTACTTGTGCTGAGGAGTTTGATACCACGGCTTCTCAGTCTTCAGTGCAGCCATCATGGTGCTGTGGAGTACGTGCTGGCGACCTCCCAGCACCATATACTCCGGAGATGGCAGCCCTGCACTTACAGTGCCCAGGAATGGGCCTGGGTACTGTAGGGGCACAGGGCTCATGCACCTGTGCCCTCACCACTGGCATAGGGCACCCAGCTGAGAGGGTGACTGAGGTATGCCAGGGCAGTGTGTTGTGGGCATGGCACACAGGGATGTGTGCCATGTCGACTCTGTTTTGTTCTGCACCAAGACACTCAGCCTGCAAGGGCAGTGTGTGTGTGTCAGGGTACAGGAGCCTCTAAGGGTGGCACAATAAGTGCTGCAGCCCTTAGGGGTCTTCTCTGGTCACAGTGCCCTGGGTACCTAGGGTACCATTTACCAGGGGCTTACCTGTGGCCAGAGATGCCAATTGGGTTTAGGCTGAGTACAGTTTTTAGGGAAGGAACACAGGCCCTGGGTACCTGATTGGCAGGGATCCAGGGCACGCAAGGAAAAGTGCATCAGTTATCAGGCAAAGAGTGGGGGTTACTGCAACAGAGAACCCACTTTCCTACAGCTATCACCTCTGCCAGACGAGTGAGTGAGCTCCAGGCTCTTTCTTCTAAACCTCCTTTCCTTTCTGTTCATCCGGACAAGGTGGTTTTAAGGACCCGTCCTTCTTTCTTGCCGAAGGTTGTCACCCCCTTCCACATCGGGCAGACCATCACTTTGCCCACCTTCTTTCGCCTCCGCATCCTTCCAAAGAGGAAGAGGCTCCATCGTCTGGACCCAAAACGTGCGCTTTCGTTCTATATCACGCGCACACAACAGTTCCGGGTGGATGACCAGCTCTTTGTTGGCTACGTGGGCGCCAAAAAAGGTCGGGCCGTGCACAAACGCACCATCTTTCGGTGGGTCGTTTTGTTCATCAAAGCATGTTACTCGTTGGCTAAGAAGGAGACTCCTGTGGGGCTGCGTGCCCATTCTACCAGGGCAACAGCAGCCACTACTGCCTTGGGACCGCGCGTTCCCTTGCAGGACATTTGTCAGGCAGTACGTTGGCTTCGCTGCACACGTTTACCAAGCATTACTGCCTTGACAGTCAAGTCCGGAGGAGACAGCTTCTTTGGCCGTTCTGTTCTCCGTGACTTTCTGGTGTAATCTTGTTCGCAGACCCACCACCGGGGTTGGTATTGCTGGGAGTATCTATTCTAAGGTAAGGAATCTGTCACCCGAACGTGTCTCTTTCAGATGCACAAGTTACTACTTGTGTAACGATATATCTGTAAGAGACATTAGTTAGTGATAGATTCTTACACTCCACTATAGAAAGTGGCTCTGTATATACTGTTCCCAAATAGGTACAGTGTGCACAGAGTCCACAGTCCCAGAGGTTTGGCAGATGCTAAAGTTAGATATAACCTTATTCTCCAAAGTGGTAGCTTAGTCGAGCAGTAGGGCAGTATCAGAGGACAGTGTAAAGCATTTGTTGTACACTCAGTCAGCAAATGGTCTCTCACACTCCAAGAACTGCACTCTAGGCCAATGGTTTTGTATCAAAATATATAGTTTTATTTTTAGAACCAACAATAAGTATCAAAATATACTTTCTCAGAATGAGTTACTTTAGTTAAATACTTTTCAAATAGGCAATAGACTTTTGAATACAATAGTTAGTTGTTGCAATAGGCAACACAATTTCAAACACAATAATACATTGAAGCTCAATGGGAATTTCCAGTTAAATGCAATAGATTACTTTTTGGATTACTTTTCTTACCACAGGACTGGATCCTAGATTCAATCCTGGGACATCTCCTGTAAACAGTTGAGTAAAAACGTTTTGGTTACAGTTTTGATTTTTAAGGAATATTGTTGTATTTTAAAAGTTGACACTTAGAAACTTTTCACATAGAATCACCAATGTTATCCTATGGGAGGAAATTCACTTAGCTGGTAAGTGGGGTTATTGTTACTTTCTAACTCAGTGTTGGATCCTGGATCCAGCACTGGTGCATCTCCTGTAAACAGTTGAAAGAATGTGTTTTTTTTTTTTTTATACAGGCGATTTTAACACGAGTATTTGTAAGTTTGCAAAATCGACACTTAGAAACTGTCAGCCAAAACCAGGCAATGTTATCTATGGAAGAGAAATTAAGTTGCACGGTAAGTACAGTTATGATTAGTTTTCAGGGTCAGTGCTGGGCACCAAGATCCAACACTGGGATCTCTCCTGATAACAGGTGAGTAAATTCGTTTTCGTAATTCGGCTGATTTTAGATGAATATTTTCAGTTTTCAAAGTCGACACTTAGAAAGTTTTTGGAAGAAAAAGTGTCAGTTATCCTATGAGGAAAAATGAGTTATCGGTTTTGAGGTAGTAATCGGTCTTTGAGTTAGGGTTCTGGGGTTAGACTCAGGGGTCTCCCAGGGTCAGTGATGCACTGTTGTTGCACCCTCAGCGGCACTACGGCGGCCGGGTGCAGGGTGCTGTTTGGGTCGGGTGCCCTGTTGATTTCAATGGAGATTCTCCGGGACAAAGAAACACGGCAGGCTCGGGGACGAGGACCTTCCAGGACCAACCACCAATTCGAGGGGTAAGTTGGGATGTAGAGGGTTGGTTAGGCACCGTTGGTTTGGGCACACAAGGCCGTGGGGCGTCGTGTGCAGGGGTGCCTTGGGGACGTCGGATTTTCTTACCCGCTCTGGTCGCGGTAGGGGGGTCCCTCTGAATTGAGGCTGCAGGCGTAGTCAGGAGGTTTGAGGCAGGTCAGGGGTCGCGGATCTCTGGTCAGGATCGCCGGGGGACCTCCTCTGGGTGTTTGCCACTCGAGATTGGCCCGGATTCGGCGGGTGCAGAGTGTGTCGGGATTCGCGGTTCCTGGCTGGCACCAGAGGCTGCAGTTCAAACGCGTCCGGTGTTCACAGGAGAAACCGCTTGGAAAGTGTTGGCAGGCAGGTCCTCCGGGGTTGCTGGCCGCTGGACACGCCGGGTTTTGCAGGAGCAGGTTCGAGGGGAGACAGGCCTGTGGGCTGGGGCCAAGTCAGTGGGCGTCGTCCTTGTTAGCTCTGCACGGCTTCGCGTCCTTCTTCTTCCTTTTCTTGTTGTTGCTGGATCTCCAGAAGGAAGGTTCAGGGTGCCCCTAAAAACTAAATTTAGAGAGTTACAGGTAGGTAAAGGGCAGGGACCAATGGGTCCCTTCCTGGGGGTGGGTACACCCCTATCCTGCCCTCTCCTGTGGGAGGGGGCAGTAGCCTAGTCCTGATTGGGCAGGGCTCCCCATCTTCAAGATGGCGAGAGCCCGGAGTTGTGCTCACTCGCCTCCCCCACCTGAGGGGTGGGGTTGGCAGAGGCTGGCACATCCCCTTTCCTCCCTTGGGGTTTCCCGCCAGTCTTCCCGCCAGAGAGGGGTCAGAACCGGTGGGGGCCAGTTGCTGAGTACAGCAAGTGGCCTGGGCCTCACAAGGCGGCATGCCTTTGAAGCTTCCCCTGCCCATCCTGGGGGTGGAGACCTAGCACCTCGCCCAGGATGTGCATTGTTGCAGGCCCAGGAGCGGATGGCTCTCCACCCAGGAGTCCAGCAACATGTCTGCTGGAGTGGCAGCCTAGGCAGCCTCTCAGGCAGGGCGCGCATTGTAGGTTAGGTTCAGGGGAAACTCCAAGTTGCCCTCTGTCGTGCATTTTACATTAAATCCCACACTGGTATCAGTGTGGGTTTAATGTCTGAAAGTTGAAACCAAACTTCAGTCTTCAGTGTAGCCATTATGGTGCTGTGGAGTTCGTAATGACAACCTCCAGCACCATATACTCTTAATGGCATCACTGCACTTACAGTGCCCAGGAATGGCCCTGGGTACTGTAGGGGCCTAGGGCACATGCACCTGTGCCCACATCACTGTCATAGTGCACCCAGCTAGAGGGGTGACTAAGGTATGCCAGGGCAGTGTGTTTGTGGGCATGGCACACAGGGATGTGTGCCATGTCGACTCTCTGTTTTGTTCTGCACCAAGACACTCAGCCTGCAAGGGCAGTGTGTGTGTGTCAGGGTACAGGGCCTCTAAGGGTGGCACAATAAGTGCTGCCGCCCTTGAGGCTTCTCTGGTCACAGTGCCCTGGGTACCTGAGGGTACCATTTACCAGGGGCTTACCTGTGGCCAGAGATGCCAATTGGGTTTAGGCTTTAGTACAGTTTTTAGGGAAGGAACACAGGCCCTGGGTACCTGATTGGCAGGGACCCAGGGCACACCAAGGAAAAGTGCATCCAGTTATCGGACAAAGTGGGGGTTGCTGCAGCAGAAGCCCACTTTCCTACACCCACCCATCCCTCCCCGTTCTGCGAACTGATTTCTAGGGTTAAGGTCATCCCTTTTAGGGCCTAGTTTCTTGCCACCAGTGGTCAGTTTCTTGCATGGCTCTGCGTTCCTGGCGCGGAAAGTCGTGTACAGAACTGGCGTCCAGGTGCGCATGGGTGGCGCCTAAGTAGTCTCCCGTGACGTCATCTCGGCACCTACGGCGCCAGCGACGAACGCGCAGGGTACTGCCTGACGAAATGCTTCACCGGATCAGTCTGACGCCTGGGGATATTCTAAGGTAAGGAATCCATCACTAACTAATGTCTCTTACAGATATATCGTACCACGAGTAGTAACTTGTGCGTATGGTTACTGCCTGGAACTTACAGCAACTCCACCCAACATACCACCCAAGCAGCGTCCAATGTCCACAGGAACATCTGACACTCCAACAAGAAGTTCTTTTGCTGCTTCAAAGCAAGCGAATAGAACTAGTCCCCATACAACATCACGGAACAGGAGTTTACTCTCTATTTCCTAATCCTCAAAAAGGACGGTACCCTAAGGCCAATATTGCACCTCAGACCTCTCAATCTCTACATACAGTCAGATCATTTTGACATGATCACTCTTCAACAGGTTCTTCCACTGTTTCAACAAGGCGACTTCCTTGCCACATTAGATCTCAAGGATGCCTACTTCCATATTCCCATACACCCTGCTCACAGGAAATACCTAAGGTTCACAGTGGACGGCCAACACTATCAGTTCAAAAGTCCTTCCATTTGGAGTGACCACAGCACCCAGGGTGTTCTACAAAGTGCCTTGCAGTAGTAGTCGCCCACTTGCGAAGACAAAAATCCATGTATTTCCATACCTCGGCGACTGGCTCATAAAAGCCAAGTCAGACAACCAATGTGTTCACCCCACTTATCAAACCATTCAGCTGCTACACAACTTGGGTTCACAGTAAACTACACCAAGTCGCACCTTCAACCCTCCTACATACATCAGTATCTACAGGAGCCACAATAAACCGCTTCCAAAGCTCTAGCATACCCCATTCCAGCAAGGATGGTCAGTATGCAAACCTCATCTACAAGTTTCAGCCCCAACACTCTCTCCCAGCACAAGTGTTTATGCAGCTCATAGGAATGATGGCCTCTTGCATTTTCATTGTACCTCACGCAAGACTTCAGATGCGCCTTACAGGAATGCTTACGCGTCAATGGAACCAGGCTCAAGGTCAACTTACAGATGTGGTGTTGGTGGACAGCCGCACACATCGCTCTCTGCAGTGGTGGAACATACAAAACCTTTCCACAGGGGGTCGGCCGTTCTAGAGCCAGTTTCACAGATAGTGCTAACAGCAGGCGCATCACTCACTGGCTGGGGAGCCCATCTCCTAAACCACACAATTCAGGGCAGGTGGTCCACCCAACAAAAACTGTTCCACATCAATTACCTAGAATTACTGGCAATATTTCTAGCGTTAAAGTAGTTTCAAACACATCTCAACAAAGCTGTCCTAGTCCGCACAGACAACATGCAGCAATGTATTACATACAGAAACAAGGAGGAACACATTCTTTGCAGCTCTCTCATCTAGCGCAAAGCATATGGAGATGGGCTATTCCACAAAAATATATCTTCTGGCAGAACATCTTCCAGGGGTGCGAACAATAAGATGGCGGATCTGTTAAGTCGTCCAAAGTCAACAGATACACGAATGGGAACTTCATCATGAAGTTCTTCAACCCTTCTTCCACATGTGGGGCCAACCAGACACAGATCTGTTCGCCACACATGCAAACATACAATGCCCAACCTTCGCCACAAGGTTCCCACCTGTTGTCCAAGGGCAATGCAATATGGATGAACTGGTCAGGCAGATTTGCGTACGCGCTCCGCCACTCCGCTCATTCCACTAGTAGTACGCAAGCTCAAACAGTCTCTTCAACATGATCCTAGTTGCTCCAACATGGGCACGGCAACCATGGTTCACAACACTCCTGGAACTCAGTCGTTCCACACCAAAAGTACGTCTCTCCCCAAAGCTGCTTACGGCAGAGCCGTGGAGAGATAACGCACCCAGATCCAGCACCAACTGAATCTAGCGATCTGGCTCTGAAATCCTAGAGTTCGGTTACCTTAACCTCCCACCAGAATGTATGAACATTATTAAGGAAGCCAGACGCCCCACTACTAGAGCTTGCTATGCAGCTAAATGGAAAAGATTCATAATTTACTGCAACAATAACAAAATTGACCCATTAGATGCTTTAATTCAGAGACATTATCTGCTATTTGCTCATCTACAAAGATGCAGTCTGGCATACTCATCAATAAGATTACATCTGGCTGCCCTGGCTGCCTACCTACAAAACAGACATTTGTGTTTGTTTAGGGTACCCGCTATCAAAGCCTTTATGGAAGGCAGCAAAAGGATAATTCACCCAGACTGCCACCCTCTCCAGTGTGGAACCTAAACATTGTTCTTACTAGACTCATGGGTCCCCCATTTGAGCCTTTACACAAATGCGAATTGCAATTCCTTACATGGAAAGTAGCCTTCCTTGTCGCAATCACCTCTCAGAAGAGTAAGTGAGATACAGGCTTTAACCATACAAGAACCATTCTTACAAATACATCGTAACAAGGTGGTTCTTAGGACAAATCCAAAATTCCTTCCCAACGTAATCTCTGCGTTCCACATTAATCAATCAGTAGAGTTGCCGGTATTTTCCCAAAACCCTGATTCCGTAGCGGAAGAGAGCTCTTCACACGCTCAACCTCAAAAGAGCTTTGCTTTACTATATAGACAGGACTAAAGCCTTTAGGAAAACAAAGCAACTATCTTGTGGCTTTCTCTCCACCTCATAAAAGGCAATCCTATTTCCAAAGCTGGAATTGCCAGGTGGATAGTAAAATGTATTCAAATATGCTATCAGAAAGCCATGACGTGCGTTAATTCCCCCCAGAGCGCATTCAACACGCAAACTAGGGGGCTTCCATGGCATTCTTTAGGGGAACATTCCCCTAGAAGACATTTGTAAGGCAGCAACATGGTCTACCTACACACACTCACGCAAAAACTATTGTGTAGATGTGCAGGCAAAGCAACAAGCTTCTGTAGGCCAAGCTGTTCTTAAAGACACTTTTTCAAGCCACTTGCAACCGATACAGGCGACCACCGCTAGGGGAGACCCACCGCTGTCACAGTCTATAGCACAAAGTGTGAATTCTGCAGCTCACATAGGCCTCGAACGGAAAATGCTGCTCACCAGTATGCATCTGTTCGTGCGCATGTAGAGCTGCAGAGATTCACACGCTCCACCCACCACTCCCCCGGAACCTGTATCTGTCTTCGAGTGTTATCTTACTTGGATACATTCTCATGGACATCTTTCTGTTTATTACACAAACTCCATCATTTCCCTTCATGGCGAAAAACTATCTGAGGATGAGTCGATGCCCATGCGCACTCTCGATCCCCGGGAGGGAGTCCCCTATCTCTCGTGACTACAAAGTCTTCTTCCAAGACAACAACAAGGTTGCAAGCATCCAAGCCCGACACCAGATGGCGATCTATGCACAAAGTGTGAATCTCTGCAGCTCTACATGCCAAGAACAGATGCATACTGGTAATGTAGCATTCTCCATTTAGGGGCAGCCCTGCAGACCAAGAGCTCTGGATCCAGCTTACCTACAAGAAGAAAAGAAGGACGAAGAGAGCCGTAGCAGAGCTAACAAGAGGACGACGCCCAATGACTTGGCCCCAGCTCTACAGGCCTGCTCCCCTCGAGACCTGCTCTCCTGCGAAATCCCGGCATGTCCAGCAGCCCAGCAACCTCCCACAAACCCCAGAGGACCTGCCTGCCTTCACTTCCCAAGACTGTTTCTCCACGTGGGCTTACCGGACGTGTTTAAACTGCAGCTTCTGGCTCCGGGGCCGGGCGCTGCGAATCCAGCCCACTCTGCACCGGCCAGAAGCCCGAAGCTCGAGTGGAAAAACACCACCAGGAGGCTGCACCCCCGAGCGATCCTGACCCGAGATCCGGCGACTCCTGACCTGCCTCCAGACGATGCCTGTGCCTCAATCCAGAGGATCCCCCTCTACCCGCGACCAGAGCGGGTAAGAAAATCCGACCCGGCAAAGGCACCCCCTGCACCTGGCGCCCCACGGCCTTGTGTACCCAAACCAACGGTGCCCAACCAACCCAAGACATCCCAACTTACCCCTCAAGTGGTGGTCGCACCCAGAAGATCCCACTGGTCCCCGGGCCTGGAGTGCTTCTTCAAACCCGGAGGTTTCTCCATAGATAACAGGGCGTCCGGGCGCCGAAGCAGCACTGCTGCCACCCGAGCCGCCCCCGTGCCGCTGAGGGTGCACTTTTTGTGCCAACTGGTAGCCCCTAATTGCCCTGACCCTAAACCCTAGGAGCTTTGCTCCCACAGCCCAGTGGCCTGCTTGCCAGCAGCCTACCAGCCGGAGACCCCCTATCCTCCACAGGACAACAATGTGCTGCTCAACACTCTGCACCCGGCTGCCCTAGTGCCGCTGCAGGGTGCAACAACAGTGCATCACTGACCCTGGGGGACCCCTGAGTCCTAACCCCAGAGCCTTAACTCCCCACAGTCGATAACTTACCTATGAACCAGAGTAACTCACTTTCCTCCATAGGATAACATTGACACTTTTTCTTCCAAAAACGACTAAGTGTGGAGTTTTGAAAACTAAAGATTCTTTAAAAATCATACAAGTAACCAAAACGCAATTGCTTACCTGTTTGCAGTGAAAATGTCCCAGTGCTGAATCTAGGTATCCAGCACTGAGGTTAGAAAAAGTAACTTGAAGAAGCAACTTGCCTGCAATTTAGCAGAAAAAGCCTCATTCATTTCAGTAGCCCTGCATTTGCCAAGTGTTGCATACTACTGCTCCCCTGTAAATCAAACAAAGTACAATTTTCATTGCATTTTCAAACTGTTCGACATTCAGTAACTTACTACTACAAAGTATTTTATGCTTACCTGTGCCAGGCTTGCTTGGTTCTAAAATTAAACAATCTTTTTATACAAAAACAATTGGCCTAGAGTTCAGTTCTTGAGTGTGTGAATTCATTTGCTGACTGAGTGTGTACATCTGAAAGAGACACGTTAGTGACAGATTCCTCTACCTTAGAATATCCCCAGGCGTCAGGCTGGATCCGGAAAGTTTTTGCGTAGCAGAACCTTGCGCATCGGTAGGCGGCGTCGTGCGGCTCCGCGTCCGGCGTCGTGATCGCCGGGATGACGTCGCGGCGTACTTAGACGCCGCCCCTGCGCGCTGACGCAGTTCTTCTTTTCCGCGCCAGTAAGCGCAGATCCGGGAAGAGCAGTGCCCTAGTCAATTTTTGACCAAAATTTTGTGTGAATTTTTTCACTGTTTCTTTTTGGAGTCTTCATCGACTCCTAGGTGTCGTAGGATGCCCGGCTTCAAGCCATGCGACGCCTGTGGTCGAATGATGTCGATCACAGACCCTCATCTATAGTGTCTCAACTGTCTCGGCCGAGACCACGACACGAAGTCGTGCCCTGACTGCCGGAAACTTCACCCGAAGGCTTTGCGAGAGCGGTCTCAAAGCTACTCGAGGTCTGGCAGCCGGCTCAGCGCCGCACCAAGCCCGGTCCCGGAGAGGTCGAGGGGCCAGTCGCGGAGTCCCCGCCGGTCGTCGGAGTCCAAGCCTCGCGCTCCTCGGGTAAGTCGGGCGCACAAAAGTCTAAGAAGCATCATCGCTCTAAGACTCCGCCGCCGGTCTCGCGACTCGGCTGGAGGCCCCTGTCGGCACCGTCCCTGCGGCCCTCGGACGTGCCCGTGGAGCCGCCCGCATTACCCGTCCTTCCGGGTTCGGGGGCGACTCCGGCCGCAAATACAGGAATTCCTGTCGGCCATGGCTCCGCCTCTGGGCCTCAAGGTCCCTCCGTGCGCCTCGGCCCCGCGGCCCTGATGGGGTTGTTCGCGCGTCGCCGCCGACTCCGGTCCCCGCGCCGCCTGTCCCGCCAGCTCATCCCGGCCTCGGCCCGGCCCCGGGCCTCGATCCCGGCTCCGGTGGTACCGCAACCCCCATCGACGCCGGTTGACCTAACCACGCTCCGCCGATGGTCCCCGGTGCCGCTCCTGACGCCGTCCGGCCCGGACGGCGTCGTCTCTGGTTCTCTCCGGCCCGGGACATGGAGCCGGCCCGACGCCGCCGACGCCGGCTCCGCGCCATGCAGACCTTTGGTCCCAGAATGTCCCTCCTCCTCCATATTTTGAACCAGAGGAGGACCAAGAGAGCTGAGGGGTCGGAAGACCCTCTCACACAACAGTGTGAGTATGATCAGGACTGGGCTGAGGAATTTGGGATGCCAGTGGCTCTGACACTTCCCTGACACTGGTATGCTGTCTCCTCCCGTGGCTACGGAGGAGGGAGCTAACTCTCGCGAACGGTGTTGCGTAGAGCAGCTGGAGCCTTTGCATCTCCAATTGCCTACTGTGGCTGTCAGGACTAATCTCCTGACGGAAGTGCTTCAGCCGGCAGCTTCCTCCACGGAGACTGTGCTGCCGCTTAATGATGCACTTGACTGACGCTCTTTGGGCGCCTGGTCCAAGCCCACCACAGGGCTCCTGTGATAGGAACGTGGCCCGACGCCATCGCCTCTGCTCCGGGCGACCCCTTGTTTCTCTCCCAACATCCCACCCCGAGAGCTTGGTTGTCCAAGCCTCTGCCTCCCAAAACCGCTCTTCCCTACCGCCCTCCGGATAGGAATCCAAACGCCTGGACCAACTTGGGAAGAAGGCTTTTTCTTCCTCCAAAGCGCTGGCTTGCGGTCCGTCAACACCGCTTGCCTTTTTGGGCCGATATACCCACTCCCTGTGGGATTCGGTGGCGGCTGGTTTTGCCACAGTGTTCTGAGGAGGTCCAGACACTGCTTACCCGCGCCATTGCGGAAGGAAGAGATGCGGCTAAATACACCATACGTTGTGGCCTTGATACCGCCTGACTCGCTGGGCAGATCGCTTAGCAACGACGGTGGCGCTACGCCGCCACGCCTGGCTGAGAACAATTGCTCGGGTGATGTCCAGAATACACTCATGGACATGCCCTTTGATGGAGTCGTGTCTTTTGGTTCCAAAGCAGACCATGCGCTGGAGCCGTTTTAAGGACTCACGGGCTGCTCGCCAAGTCCCTGGGCCTTTCTGTTGTGCGCCCTCCGCTAACCTCTGCTTTTCGCCCCTTCGTGGCCACGGAAGGGGCGCCCAGTCACGTCAGCTGCCCAGCCACCGGCCCGCGCAGCAAGCGTCTTCGCGTGGCCGAGGATCGTGTGATACCGCCGTGGCGGTTCGGGCAACCAGCGCGCGGGTCAGGCCACCACCTCCAACCCGTCCGCGGCCTCCAAGCCCTCCTAGTCCCTCCTTTCAGGTGCACAGCACGCCAGTAGGGGCAGGGTCCGCCATCACCTTCCACCACTGGCGTCCCATCACCTCGGACAGGTGGGTCTTGGACATTGTCCGGCGGGGCTACTCCTCCCTTCGAGACCACCCCCCAGCCATGCCACCTCAATTCCACCGCATGTCAGGGGATCACTTGGTGCTTCTGCAGAAGGAAGTCACGGCCCTCTTGGCCAAGAGGGCCATCGAGCATGTTCCGACCCCAGAAGTAGGACGTGGTTGCTACTCCCACTACTTTCTGGTGCCCAAAAGGACAAGGAGGACATGCGTCCTATCTTAGACCTCCGGAACGTCAATCGCTTCCCTCCGGAAGGAGAAGTTCAAGATGCTCACCCTAGCTCAGGTCTTGACTGCCCTCGACCCTGGAGACTGGTTGGAAGCGCGGACTTGCAGGACGCTTATTTCCACATCCTCGTCCTGCCGGCCCACCGGCGTTACCTACGGTTCAGCGGTAGGCCTCGAGCATTTTCAGTTCACCGTGCTCCCCTTGGCCTTACAAGTGCCCCTCGGTGTTCACGAAAGTGATGGCGGTGGTCGCAGCTCATCTGCGCCGGGCAGGGGTTCCAGTCTTCCCCTACCTCGACGACTGGCTGCTGAAGGCGGGCCTCGCCCCAGGCAGTCGCCTCCCACCTCCAGACTACGGCCGAACTCCTGCACTCGCTGGGGTTCCTCCATCAATGTGCCGAAGTCGCATCTGATTCCTTCTCCACAGCTCCTTTTCATCGGAGCAGTTCTGGACACGACGCAGTTTCGGGCCTATCCTCCCGAACGGCGAGTCCGGGATATTCAGGCTATGATTCCGATCTTTCAGCCTTTATCCTGGGTTTCGGTACGGATGACCCTGAGGCTGCTGGGCCTCATGGCCTCCTGCATCCTGCTGGTCGATCATGCCAGATGGCATATGCGGGCTCTGCAGTGGGACCTGAAGTTCCAGTGCGCGCAGCACCAGGGCAACCTGTCCGATCACGTCCAGATCTCGGAGGGGCTGCAAAACAGTTGCAGTGGTGGCTCTCGAACCGGCAATAGGTCATGGGCAGATCCCTCTCCCTTCCCCAGCCAGAGCACACAGTTGTGACGGACGCGTCCCTTCTGGGATGGGGCGGTCAGCATGGGAGAGGCGGAGATCAGAGGCCTCTGGTCTCCGGGGCGGAGTCCCGGCTCCATATCAACCTTCTGAGCTCCGGGCGATCCGACTTGCACTCAAGGCATTCCTTCCTCTGTCAAAGGGAAGGTAGTGCAGGTGTTCACAGACGACACACCGCCATGTGGTACTGCAACAAACAAGGCGGTGCGGGTTGTGGACCTCTCTGTCAGGAGGCTCTGCGTCTCTGGACATGGCTGGAACATCAGGGCATGTTCCTGATGGTTCAACACCTGGCAGGTTCCCTGAACGCCAGGGCGGACGAACTCACGCCGAGGTGCATGATGGATCACGAATGGCGTTCTGGCACTGGAAGTGGCGCAAAGGTCTTTCTGGCAGTGGGGAGAGCCTTGTTAGATCTATTCGCCACCGAAGAGAACGCGCAATGTCATCAGTTCTGCGCGTTGGAATTTCCAAGGCGGCACTCGCCGGCGACGCGTTTCGCCGCGAGTGGAGTTGCGGTCTGTTGTACGCCTTTCCGCCTATACCACTTCTACCCAGAGTGTTGAAGAAGATTCGGCGCGACCAGGCCCAAGTCATCCTTGTGGCCCGGACTGGGCTCGAAGAGTTTGGTATCCCGAGCTACTCAGTATGAGCGTCGATCCCCGATCAGTCTGCCTCTTCGGGAGGATCTTCTGTCGCAGCAGGGGACGGTCCTCCACCCGAACCTGTCCAGCCTCCACCTGCTTGCGTGAGATCGAGCGGCGGCAGCTGATTCCTTTCGACTTGCCTCCCGAAGCTTGTGATGTGATTCTGGCAGCCAGGCGTCCCTCCACTCAAGGTGGTGCTACGCCTGCAGGTGGAACAAGTTTGTGGCATGGTGCACAGCAAAGGCTGTGAATCCCCTCTCTCTGAGGTTCTTCTGTTCCTTCTTTCACTGGCCCAACAGGGTTCTGCCCTGGGTACCCTCAAGGGCTATCTTTGTGCCATTTCGGCCTTCCTCAGGCTTCCTGATCAGCCCTCCTTTTCAAGTCCCCTGTTTAACAGGTTCCTATACATAGGCTAACACACCCTTCCCTCCTGTTCCGTCTTGTGATGCTTTCAGTGGGACTTGAACTTGGTTCTTACTTTTCTCATGTGTGCTCCCTTGAGCCTCTACATAACTGTCCTCTTCGTCTTCTGGACTCTGAAGATGGCCTTTCTGGTGGCCATCACTCGCCGGCGGGTGAGTGAGCTCCAGGCTCTATCATGCAAACCTCACTTTCTGTCTGTACATCCAGACAAGGTTGTTCTTCGGACGCGTCCGGCCTCTTGCCAAAGGTGGTTACTGCTCTTCCGCACTGGGCAGACCATCACTTTGCCCACCTTCTTTCCGCCTCCGCATCCTTCCAGAGAGGAAGAGATGCTCCACCGTCTGGACCCAAAACGTGCGCTTTCCTTTTATATCAACCGCACACAACACTTCCGGGTGGATGACCAGCTCTTTGTTGGCTACGTGGGCGCCAAAAAGGTCGGGCGGTGCACAAGCGAACCATCTCCCGCTGGGTAACCTTGTGTATCAAATGCCTGCTATTCTTTGGCTAAGAAGGAGCCTCCTGTTGGGCTGCGTGCCCATTCCACCAGGGCAACGGCTGCTACCACGGCTTTGGGCCGCGGTGTTCCGCCTGCAGGATATCTGTCAGGCAGCTACGTGGGCCCGCTACACACGTTTACCAAGCATCATTGCCTTGACAGTCAGGTCCGGAGGGACGGCTTCTTTGGCCGCTCTGTCCTCCGGGACTTCCTTGTCTGATCTTTGTTCGCAGACCCACCACCGGCTGGTATTGCTGGGGTATCTATTCTAAGGTGCAGGAATCTGTCACCAACGTGTTCTTTTCAGATGCACAAGTTACTAACTTGTGTAACTGTATATATCTGTAAGAGACAGTAGCTAGTGACAGATTCTCACCGCCCCACCCATCCTCCCCGGTTCTGCGAACTGGATTTCTAGGGTTAAGGACATCCCTTTCAGGGCCCTAGTATTTTTCAGACACCTATGTCAGCTTCTTGCATGGCTCTGCGTGCCTTGGCGCGGAAAGTCGTGTACAGAACTGGACGCCAGCGCGCAGGGGCGGCGCCTGAGTACTGCCCGCGACGTCATCCCGGCGACCACGACGCCGACGCGGACGCGGAGCTGCGCACGACGCCGCCTACCGACGCGCAAGGGTACTGCTACGCAAAATCTTCTCCGATCCAGCCCGACGCCCGGGGATATTCTAAGGTAAGGAATCTGTCACTAACTACTGTCCCTTACAGATATAGTCACACACGGTTAGTAACTCGCATTGCGCACCTCAACACTCTCGCACCCGGCTGCCCTTAGTGCTGCTGGGAGGGTGTAACAAGTGCATCCTTGACCTCCTGGGGGACCCCTGAGTCTAACCCCAGAACACCAACTCCCACTACCGAATACTTACCCTAAAAACCGATAAACACTATTTTCCTCCATAGGATAACATTGGACTGCTTCTTCTATGAAAAGTTTCTATGTGGAGTTGGAAAACCCAAAGACATTCTCTAAAATTGTAGTAACAAAAACGCTTATTACTACCTGTTTACAGGGAATGTCCCAGTGCAGTATCCAGGCATTACTGCACTGTGTAAGAACAGTAACCCCAAAAGTAACTTACCTGTAATTTTACCAAAAACCCTATACAAAGCATATATGTAATGTATTCTGAAAAGCATTGCATTATCAGTAACACTATTGAAATCAAATCAAAGTGACATTTACAATTGCAATTCAAACTGTTACAACTGTACATTGACTGCAAAGTATTTATCATTTACCTGTGCCAGGCTTGCTTGGTTCTAGGAAATAAAATAACGAATATTTTTATACAAAAACAATTGCTCTTAAGTTCAGTCTTTTGACTATGTGATCTCCTTTTGCTGGGTGTGTACAAGAAATGCTTAACACTGTCATCTGATACTGCCTTACTGCTCGACCACACTACCACAAATCGAGAGGAGGTGCCATCTAACTTTACCTCCTGCCTACCTGAGATTCCACTGGACTCCGTGCACAACTATACCCTCACTTTGGTATAGTATATTACAGAGCCAGCTCCACAGATGTTAATTGAAGACAACAAGCTCTAGTTGGACAGAAGGTACTTGAAACATTGCTTCAAACAACTGTACAGTCTCATGCCTAAAGCCACCGCCGTGGAGGGCGTACTGCTTTACAAAGTGTCTGCATAGCATGTGTGTGTGTACAGCCAAGACATGCCACCAATAGATAGTTACTTCTGCCCCGTAAGCACCTTTCGTAGCGTGCAGAGCTGCAAATCCACCTGCACTCTCCCGCCTCCCCGGAAGGCATTCTATGGTGACAAATAACTACAAACCAGCATGTTTGGCAGAAAACGCTTTACTAAGCAGACTGTATCCTCACTCCTTTTAATGCAAAATAAAACTTTCTAAGGAACAAAGCCTTCAAAATGCACAATGCCTTGAGGGGGAGGAAAACAATGCCAGACTCTGATCAGAAACTTCTCGATGAAAAACAACTTGGCAAGTTTGGGCCCAACTCTAGATGACAGTGAGTATGCATAGGCATGTGAATCTGCAGCACTCACACGCTATGAATAGATGCTTACAGGGTAAGTACCATAATCCTTTCTACAAGATCATAGAAGTTATTGTTATATTATCCCTAAGGATATGTAAACATTCTAAAGCTTGGAAAATGTGTACACACAATATCTACATGCTTCCCGGAATTAGTACTTTGTCACTAACTTGATGTAGTAAGAGCACATCCAAGGTGCTGTTAATAACTATGGGGGAAATCATCTTATTACTGTGGTTGTGTACTTGAAATCTGGTAAACAACATTGTCATTTGTTTGATCTTTGTAGCTGAGAAAAAGCATGGTTCATTGTGCCTCATGGTGTGTTAAATTCTCTTTGCATTTTGAAGATTCAGTCTTAGTCGGGCAGTCACCTGTGCAGCCTTCTGAGGATGGGTTGTTTGTGGTAACTTTTGTTCATTTCTTATGCTTTTGCTGTTTATGGTGTTTCTATTTCCCCTAGCTTGACGTTCTTTATCTGCTCTGTTGGCTTTACATCTCCCATGCTGTTTGATGAGCGGAAGTGTCTCTACCACTCTAATGCTGCAGAAGTTCCTGTGTTCTGCGGACATAACGCTCTCTTGGAGTAAGTAAAATGATGTCTTGTATGTCTTATTCCTCTGATCTTACCCCTTTTTCCACAATTTCTCTAATTTAAGCTTATATTTTTGCTTTGCTACTAGCTGTCTGGCATTTTGGTAGGCCAAAAGCACAAGTTACTAACTTGTGTAACGATATATCTGTAAGAGACAGTAGTTAGTGACAGATTCCTTACCTTAGAATATCCCCAGGCGTCAGGCTGGATCCGGAAAGTTTTGCGTAGCAGTACCCTTGCGCGTCGGTAGGCGGCGTGCGTGCGGCTCCGCGTCCGTCGCCGGCGTCGTGATCGCCGGGATGACGCCGCGGGCAGTACTTAGGCGCCGCCTGCGCGCTGACGTCAGTTCTGTACACGACTTTCCGCGCCAGGAACGCAGAGCCATGCAAGAAGCTGACACAGGTGTCTGAAAAATACTAGGGCCCTGAAAGGGATGTCCTTAACCCTAGAAATCAGTTCGCAGAACGGGAGGATGGTGGCGGTAGGAATCTGTCACTAACTACTGTCTCTTACAGATATATCGTTACACAAGTTAGTAACTTGTGCATCTGAAAGAGACACGTTAGTGATAGATTCCTTACCTTAGAATAGATACCCCAGCAATACCAACCCCCGGTGGTGGGTCTGCGAACAAAGATCAGACAAGGAAGTCCTGGAGGACAGAACGGCCAAAGAAGCCGTCCCTCCGGACCTGACTGTCAAGGCAGTAATGCTTTAGTAAACGTGTGCAGCGAGGCCCACGTAGCTGCCTGACAGATAACCGGCAGCGGAACACCGCGGCCCAAGGCCGTGGTAGCAGCCGTTGCTCCTGGTGGAATGGGCACGCAGCCCAACAGGAGGCTCCTTCTTAGCCAAAGAATAGCAGGTCTTGATGCACAAGGTAACCCAGCGGGAGATGGTCCTCTTGTGCACCGCCCGACCTTTTTGGCGCCCACGTAGCCAACAAAGAGCTGGTCATCCACCCGGAAGTGTTTTGTGCGGTCAATATAGAAAGAGAGCGCACGTTTTGGGTCCAGACGGTGGAGCCTCTCTTCCTCTCTGGAAGGATGCGGAGGCGGAAAGAAGGTGGGCAAAGTGATGGTCTGCCCAATGTGGAAAGCAGTAACCACCTTTGGCAAGAAGGACGGACGCGTCCGAAGAACAACCTTGTCTGGATGAACAGACAGAAAGGGAGGTTTGCAAGATAGAGCCTGAGCTCACTCACCCGCCGAGCGGAGGTGATGGCCACCAGAAAGGCTGTCTTCAGAGTCAGAAGACGAAGAGGACAGTTATGCAGAGGCTCAAAGGGAGCGCACATTAAAAGGTAAGAACCAAGTTCAAGTCCCACTGAGGCATTACAAACGGAACAGGAGGGAAGAGGTGAGTAATGCCCTTTAAGAACCTGTTAACAACAGGGGACTTGAAAAGGAGGGCTGATCAGGGAGCCTGAGGAAGGCCGAGATAGCACAAAGATAACTCCTTGATGGTACCCAGGGCAGAACCCTGTTGGGCCAGAGAGAGAAGGAACAGAAGGACCTCAGAAAGAGGGGCAGAAAGGGGATCCACAGCCTTTGCTGTGCACCATGCCACAAATTTGTTCCACCTGCAGGCGTATACCACCTTAGTGGAGGGACGCCTGGCTGCCAGAATCACATCACAAACTTCGGGAGGCAAGTCGAAAGGAATCAACTGCCGCCGCTCAATCTCCACGCAAGCAGGTGTAGACTGGACAGGTTCGGGTGGAGGACCGTCCCCTGCTGCTGCGACAGAAGATCCTCCCGAAGAGGCAGACGGATCGGGGATCTATGCTCATATTGAGTAGCTCGGGATACCAAACTCTTCGAGCCCAGTCCGGAGCCACAAGAATGACTTGGGCCCGGTCGTGCCGAATCTTCTTCAACACTCTGGGTAGAAGTGGTATAGGCGGAAAGGCGTACAACAGACCGCAACTCCACTCGCGACGAAAAGCGTCGCCGAGCGAGTGCCGCCTTGGAAATTCCAACGCGCAGAACTGATGACATTGCGCGTTCTCTTCGGTGGCGAATAGATCTAACCAAGGCTCTCCCCACTGTAGAAAGAGTCCTTGCGCCACTTCCGAGTGAAGACGCCATTCGTGATCCATCATGCACCTGCGGCTGAGTTCGTCCGCCCTGGCGTTCAGAGAACCTGCCAGGTGTTGAACCATCAGGAACATGCCCTGATGTTCCAGCCATGTCCAGAGGCGCAGAGCCTCCTGACAAAGGGTCCAAGACCCCACCCCGCCTCTGTTTGTTGCAGTACCACATGGCGGTGGTGTTGTCTGTGAACACCTGCACTACCTTCCCTTTGACAGAGGGAAGGAATGCCTTGAGTGCAAGCCGGATCGCCCGGAGCTCCAGAAGGTTGATATGGAGCCGGGACTCCGCCGGAGACCAGAGGCCTCTGATCTCCGCTTCTCCCATGTGACCGCCCCATCCCAGAAGGGACGCGTCCGTCACAACTGTATGCTCTGGCTGGGGAAGGGAGAGGGATCTGCCCATGACCCATTGCCGGTTCGAGAGCCACCACTGCAACTGTTTTGCAGTCCCCTCCGAGATCTGGACGTGATCGGACAGGTTGCCCTGGTGCTGCGCCCACTGGAACTTCAGGTCCCACTGCAGAGCCCGCATATGCCATCTGGCATGATTGACCAGCAGGATGCAGGAGGCCATGAGGCCCAGCAGCCTCAGGGTCATCCGTACCGAAACCCAGGATAAAGGCCGAAAGATCGGAATCATAGCCTGAATATCCCGGACTCGCCGTTCGGGAGGATAGGCCCGAAACTGCGTCGTGTCCAGAACTGCTCCGATGAAAAGGAGCTGTGGAGAAGGAATTAGATGCGACTTCGGCACATTGATGGAGAACCCCAGCGAGTGCAGGAGTTCGGCCGTAGTCTGGAGGTGGGAGACGACTGCCTGGGACGAGCCCGCCTTCAGCAGCCAGTCGTCGAGGTAGGGGAAGACTGAAACCCCTGCCCGGCGCAGATGAGCTGCGACCACCGCCATCACTTTCGTGAACACCCGAGGGGCACTGGTAAGGCCAAAGGGGAGCACGGTGAACTGAAAATGCTCGGGGCCTACCGTGAACCGAAGGTAACGCCGGTGGGCCGGCAGGACGGGGATGTGGAAATACGCGTCCTGCAAGTCCAACGCTACCAACCAGTCTCCAGGGTCGAGGGCAGTCAAGACCTGAGCTAGGGTGAGCATCTTGAACTTCTCCTTCCGGGAGGAAGCGATTGACGTTCCGGAGGTCCAAGATAGGACGCATGTCCTCCTTGTCCTTTTTGGGCACCAGAAAGTAGTGGGAGTAGCAACCACGCCCTACTTCTGGGGTCGGAACATGCTCGATGGCCCTCTTGGTCAAGAGGGCCGTGACTTCCTTCCGTAGAAGCACCAAGTGATCCCCTGACATGCGGTGGAATTGAGGTGGCATGGCTGGGGGTGGTCTCGAAGGGGAGGGAGTAGCCCTTCGGACAATGTCCAAGACCCACCTGTCCGAGGTGATGGTGCGCCAGTGGGGAAGGTGATGGCGGACCCTGCCCCTACTGGCGTGCCGTGCACCTGAAAGGAGGGACTAGGAGGGCTTGGAGGCCGCGGACGGGTTGGAGGTGGTGGCCTGACCCGCACGCTGGTTGCCCGATCCGCCACGGCGGAATCCACGCCCTCGGCCACGCGAAGACGCCTGCTGCGCGGGCCGGTGGCTGGGCTGCTGACGTGAAGGGGCGCCTACCGTGGCCACGATAGGGGCGAAAAGCAGAAGGCAGCGGAGGGCGTGTAGCAGAAAGGCCCAGGGACTTGGCAGTAGCCCGTGAGTCCTCAAAGCGCTCCAACGCATGGTCTGCTTTGGACCCAAAAAGACCGACTCCATCAAAGGGCATGTCCATGAGAGTATTCTGGACATCCCCTGAAAACCAGTGGTTCTCAGCCAGGCGTGGCGCCGGAGCGCCACCGCCGTTGCAATCGACCTGCCCAGCGAGTCGGCGGTGTCAAGGCCACAACGGATAGTGTATTTGGCCGCATCCCTTCCTTCCGCAATGGCGCGGGAAAGCAGTGCCTGGACCTCCTCAGGGCACTGGGGCAAAACATCCGCCACCGAATCCCACAGGGAGTGGGTATATCGGCCCAAAAGACAAGCGGTGTTAACGGACCGCAAGCCAGCACTGGAGGAAGAAAACCTTTCTTCCCAAACTGATCCAGGCGTTTGGATTCCCTATCCGGAGGAGCGGTAGGGAAGGCGGTTTGGGAAGCGGAGGCTTGGACAACCAAGCTCTCAGGAGTGGGGTGGACAGAAAGAAACAGGGGGTCGCCCGGAGCGGGGCGATGGCGTCGTGACACGTTCCGATCCACAGGAGCCCCTGTGTTGGGCTTGGACCAGGCGCCCAAAAGAACGTCAGTGAGGGCGTCGTTAAACGGCAGCACAGTCTCCGCAGAGGAGGCTGCCGGCTGAAGCACCTCTGTCAAGATGTTAGGCTTGACCGTCAAAGTAGGGAGCTGGAGACGTAAGGCCCCAGCAGCCCTACGCAACACCGTACCAAAATTGGCCCCTCCTCCGTAGCCACGGGAGGAGACAGCATGCCAGTGTCAGGAGAAGTATCCAGACCACTGGCCTCCCTAGACTCTCTGTCCAGTCCTCATCATACTGACAGTTGCGTGTCAGAGGGTCATCAGACCCCTCCCAGTCCTCCTGGTCCTCCTCTGGTTCAAAATAAGGAGGAGGAGGGACATTTGGGGACCCAAGGTCCCATCGGCGCCGGAGCCGGCGCGAGCGACGCCGCTCCGGGTCCATGTCCGGAGCCGGAAGGAACTGAGGACGACGCCGCCCGGAGCCCAGGGCGGCGCCGAGAACGGCACCGGAGACATCGGGCGCCGGCGGAGGTGTCGTGAGGTCGACCGGCGCCGATGGGGGTTGTGGAGCCGGGATCGAGGCCGGGGCCGAAGCCGGAGCCGGGATCGAGGCTGGAGGCTCGGGCGACGCCGGGCCGGAGCCGCTGGCGACGCCGGAGCAATCCCCATCATGGCCCGCGGCCCGAAGGCGCACCGGAGGGGCCTGAAGGCCCGAAGAGGCGGGCCATGGCCGACAGGAACTCCTGTACCTTGGCCGGATCCGCCCCGAACCCGGGAAGGGCGGGTATGACGGGGGCGACTCCACAGGCAAGTCCGGGGCCGCGGGGCGGGACGGTGCCGGGAGGGGCCTCAGCCGAGTCGCGAGATCGGCGAGGCGAAGTCCGAGAGCCGACGATGCTTCTGGACTTCTTGTGCCTAGACTTACCGGACGAAGAAGACTTCGACGCCGACGACCGGTGTGCACTCCGCGAGCGACCCCTGACCTCTCACGCGACCGGGCTTCGCGGAGCCGAATGCCGGGCCTCGAGGAGCTTTCGAGACCGCCCGCAAAGCTTTCGGGTTGAGGGCCTGGCATTCGGGACAAGACTCGGTGTCGTGGCCTCGGCCGAGGCAGAAGAGACACTCCCAATGCGGGTCGGTGACGGACATCATCCGCGCACAGGCGCCGCATCGCTTGAAGCCGGGCATCCCTACGACACCTTAAAGTTGGAAAACAGTGAAAAATCACCAAAAAGTATGGTCAAAATTGACCAGGGCACTGCTCTTCCCGGATCTGCGCTGCTGGCGCGGAAAAAGAAGAACTGACGCCAGCGCGCAGGGGCGGCGCCTAAGTACTGCCCGCGACGTCATCCCGGCGATCACGACGCCGACGACGGACGCGGAGCCGCACGACGCCGCCACCGACGCGCAAGGGTACTGCTACGCAAAACTTTTCCGGATCCAGCCTGACGCCTGGGGATATTCTAAGGTAAGGAATCTATCACTACCGTGTCTCTTCTGTAGATCTAAAGAACCCACGCTAACTTTCATGTGTTAATGGCTAACTGCTTAATGCAACCTTTGACTTCTCACTTGCCTGCTGGCACTTAGACCTCTCGGTGATCGGGAATGCTGGCTAACATTCACAAACTTCCTTGGGCGGTAGTTGTATACTTTTCGCTTGCGGAATATTTCTTTCTTTTGTGAGCTTTCTCTGATGGAGTGTGGCTAAGACACCAAACAGTTCAATGAAGCAGAATGATGCCTACCGAGCTTAATTGTGTCGACCTAAGTGAAAAGCACTCTGTAGGAAAGTGCCCTTTTGACATGGTCACCCCCATTTTGTCGGTCGCCGCAGCCAGCGCATGCGCTGCGAGACATTTAGTTAGTGGCTTTTCAGCAAGTGCTACCACAAATCTCTTTCCCTGGCCTCAAGCTTGCGCTCACGCAGCACGCCGCAAGCAGTCGCCATGTGGCTTTCATGGCTCATTAAGCCTTGCTTCCTCCCAAGCGCCCGCTCTGCCCCCTCCCCCACCACAGAGCGCGCGCCCCGGCCATAACTTTCGCTTTCACGGCCGCTGTTACTTTCACGGCCGCCCGGCCAATGCTTGTTCTTTTTATTTATTCAAGTCCTGGGGCTTCCCCTTATAGAGAACATTCTTGTCATAGATCCCCCAGTAAGCATCACCTGTGAAATTACTACATAAATGCTTGAGCTTCATATGGGGGCCATGCGAGTCTACTGGCAGGCTTGCTAGAGATCTGCGTGATAGCAGATATGGCAACTGATGAACGGTGTGCGGCATACCCTGACACACATCTGTTATCACAGCCCGTCCCATGAGCCTCTCTTCTCATTCCTAGTCCGAAGGAGGTATTTAACCACTGCCCATTTTAGAACAATCCCCTACGCAGAACTCTTCCGGAGTTGCGACTGCCATAAAAACATGAATGTTCTCGAGGCATGTGAGCTGCAGAGCTCACACTGAGCATTAGATCGCCATCTGGTGTTGGGCCTCGATGCTTGGCACTTTGTTGTTGTCTTAGAAGAATCCTCTTGTAGTCAGGAGATAGGTGACTCTCTCTCCTTGGACGCAGAAGAGCGCATGGGCATCGACTCCATCCTCAGATTGTTTTTTTCCGCCACTGGGTTCGGATGCACTTTGCGCACTCGGTTCGAAACTTAGTTTTGAAACTTTTCATCGCGCAAAACTTCCTACAAACTTTCTCATCGACATCGAAATCTCCACGTCGCCTCATAGATTCCTTTTCCAGCTGCCGACGCCGTGCCGTCTGGCCCCACCATCTACGCCGTCGTGAGGCCTACTGGCTCATGGAAAGGACGCTCCTTCGGGAAATGCCTCCCAGTGTGGAGCAAAATTCCCCACAGCGACCATCACGAGAGTCTGTAACCCAGCGCTCTTCGCCCGACCACAACGAGTCCAGCTTGGTCCAGCTTGCGCCCTTTTCGACTGCAAGAAAACGATTCGGGATCGCCGAGCTCGAAGGCACGCTCATGGCGCAGAGATCCGCTCCAGTGAACCGGTGGACATCTTCGACTGAGCGCCCAGATGTCCCTGAAGAAGATTCCGAGGATCTCCAAATCGTGTCAG